>VWYO01025928.1:140173-194531 GCA_013400275.1 Rhadina sibilatrix | reverse complement strand
TGGGAGACGGCGCCTTTCCCGAGCAGCCAGGCCGGGTCACCCTGCGCGGCCTGCGGCTCGCCGGGAACTCGAGCGTCGCTGCCCGGGCCTGTCGGGCCGGGAGGGAGCGGGCCGGAGCCGCGGGCGGGGGGGGAGGCGGCGAGTGCCGGAAAGTCTGTGCGAGGGGCCGAGGGCAGAGCGAGGCGGCGCTGCCGGGGCGCCCCTCACGCCACCGGGTGCCCCGTGCGGGGGTGGCGAGGAGGGGGAGGCGGTGCCTCCCGTGCCCCGGGCGGCGCCGTGTGGGGAAGGGGCCCAGAGCGCCGCGCGGGCCCGGGGCCCGCCTGGGGTGTGCGAGCAGGCCCGGGCGGCGCGGGGTGAGTCGCGCTGCGGCCTGGCCCCTGCTCTGGGGCGGCTCTCCGGGAGTCCCGGCCGCTCGCCACGCTCCGTGTTCTGCGCGGTGCTTCCTGTGCAGCCGTCTGGGGTGTGAGAACAGCAGGTGCCTGTGTTGAACTTACCCCACTTTCGCTGTCTCTTGATTTTCTTGTTTCTCTCGCTATCGCCCATCTCCCCGCTCGCGGAAATAACTATTTAGTCGTGTTAAGGAAAGGTAGAATTACTTATAATACGATCTTACTTTTACTGTCTGAAAGTAGTTTTGTACACGATTAGAGCAGGAAATGCAGTCTGTAAACATCTTGGAGAATCATAGGCGTTGTTTTAAACACAGAAAATCAATTTACTAATATTGAATTACTTTTTAGAGTAAGATAATAGCGAATATATTCGCTATTATTAACTGGCAAGCAGTAGTTGAGTAGATCTGTAATATTATGGTCCTAAATGATATAAAAATCCTAGCTGTTGTACTCTGTCGCATCTTTGGGTTTGAAGCTATTGTGAAAGAGCTGATTCAGTGTGTGTTTCTTCACATAATACTAATTTCTGATTCCCTTTTGTAGACATGCCCTTGATGGAGTTATTTTTTAACTATTAACTCATTAGCAGCAAGTAAACAAGTAGGCAGACTTTGTCCAGATCAAGCTTCTTCCTCCCACATCACCTCCCCCCTGTTTGTGAGGACACTGTCCAGCATTTCATATTTACCTATGAGTTTGATAAACTAATTCTTCTTCTCTAAGCTGTGTTTTAAAAGAGTATTATTTTTCTTGTATGTCTAATTTGTAAAGATTGGTTTGTAACCCATTCGTTTTTATATGAAAATAGTCCTGTTTGCTGTGTTTTTAGGCAAGGGAGGTGAATTTGACTGTTTGTTAAACGCAAAGTAAAACAAGCACATATGTCAAAAATATCTTAACATTTTAAAGGGACGTTTCTGGTCTTCAGCTTGCATGTACAACTAAGGCATTGAGCCAGCAAATAATGTTGTTTTCCTTATATGTATAGAATTATTTAAATTATTCACCGGACTTTTTGGAAAGCTATGAAGTAAATATTTTTTCCAAAAAGTCCCCAAACAACCCAACAGACTCCTAACTCTTGAAAATGGAAGTGATTCTTAAGTTGTCTTTTTTTTAATACTTTGACATAAAAAGCCTATTTTCCCTATGTTTGAATGCGGTTTTAAAAGATGAAGGATTCATAAAAAGTTTCCAGAGATTCTGCAAGTCTGTAATTGTACATCTCAGTTTTTCATTTTATGAATTTCTATTTAAAATGTGAGATTCATTATCTTTCAATATTTGAGTCTTTTCATGAGAAGGTAATCCATCTCTCATAAAGCTGAACACTTTATTATAAAGTGATATTAAAGGAGGGGGATGGGCAAAACACCACTTACTTTCTCTTAGGTTTAAGAATACACAAAAAGATTAAGCACAATTTTTCTAGCTTTAATTTTGAGTTCTCCTCAAAACAGAACAAACTCATTACTCTTTGCTTGCTTACAAAGCAAGCAAAAAAAAATCCATTTGCTGATAAAATATGTGAAAATTTCCTTAATTTCAGCCCAAACCTATGCTATACATTTTAGAGAGGACCAAATACAGAAAGTTCAACAACAAGATTGTGATGATGATTCCTTTTTTAACTTTTTCTTGCCAGGTGAAAACTGCAAAAGCGTGAGGCTGACCGAAGAGGAAATTAATTGTGCTGAAGTTAGTCTGGCTTCAACAATTAAAGGATACTTTTGGTACTTTTTAATTGAAGTGGAGGCGGCTTTTTTTTTATAACAAACCATGGCAGATGTGGATCCAGACACGTTGCTGGAATGGCTGCAGATGGGGCAGGGGGATGAAAGGGATATGCAGCTAATAGCACTGGAACAGCTCTGCATGCTGCTTCTGATGTCAGACAACGTGGATCGCTGTTTTGAAACGTAAGTGGTTCTGGCTTTTGTTTATGGAATGTTATTTTCCCCTTTCTGCAGTGTAATATTTAACATTCCTAGAAACTTTCAGCCTCAAAAATGTTTTTACAGACTGAACTTCGGTTTAGATCACTGAAATCAAGTGTTTCTGTTAATGTCACATCAAGTACCCTTGTCTGATTAAAAATGTAGTGTTGTTTGGGTGATACACAGTGCCTGTTCTGACACAGGAGCTGATTGCAGCTCTTAATACATTTCTTTAAATTAAATGATATGGATATGTATGTGGGGGAGAGGGTTGGTTTGGTTTTCTTGTTTCCTTTGGTGGGGTTTTTTTTTGTGTGTGTGTGTGGGGATTTGGCCAAGAAAAACTTCCTTTTAATGATCATAATTTTTAATGATTATAATGATCACCTAGATACATTTAAGTATCCATACTGTCACAGTACTTTTATCAAGGGATATATTAGTTTTTTGAGTTGTAAGTCCAAGCAAAAATCAGAAGCAATAACCACTGTTCACACAAATATTTTGCCCCTTCTTTGGAGCATGTTGCTGTTCACGCCACCTTCCTTCTCAACTGCATTTGTATAAATCATATAGCACAGTCCCTGCACTCAATCCTTTTTATATTTCTCACAGCAATGCTGCTATAATCACTTTTGTTACTTGAGTGTTGCTGTGCTTGTTCCACTACTTCTTGTGAGAGAGCAACACTAGTCTGCAAGAGGTAGCAAAAGTGTAAGCAAGCACAACTTTTACTTTTTTAGTTGGCTTCTTCAGTTCTGATTTCCATGCTCATACCTCTCTTCCTTTCCATGTTTTTTTCACTGCTCTCACTTTCTTTTCATAATATAATATGGCTAGGGTTTTTCAGACACATTCTGCTTTTTAGGAGTATGGATTCAGAAGCATTTGAGAAGGTAGCTGTCTGTTACACTGTTTAGTTTTGTAGCTCTGAAGGAAACAGTTTTCTGAGTTACCGCTTAGAAGCTGTTCTCCTGACTACATTTATTACAGGAAATGTAAAATTCATACATCTCCACAATTTGGATTTGTAGTAGTTGCAGAGCATTGAGCACAATTTTGTACAGTGTTTTAGAATGTGAAGCTGCCTGTTCTTTGTCTTGATGAGCTTACAGGTAAAATTTTGGCTTGAAAAGCCCTACTGTAGTGAGATCCATTCAACTTCCCTGTCTATCCTCATAGTACTGATACTGGGGCAGCCTCAGAATTCACCATTGTAGAAAAAAACTTGGTAGTTAAAAATGAATTTTTCTGATGAATTTGAGTGAACTGCCTGCTTCAGGATATTCTGTTCTATATACTGGTGTAGAATTAACAATAAGCATTTTTAAGGTTATCTTCTGGGTATTTGAGAGTCAGGAATGAAATGTCAGCTTTAAAAAATACAAACCAGTTGTGGGTTTTATGCATCTTATTTAGAACAGACTTTTATTTCAGTATAAATGAATTAAATAGTCCAAGTGCTCTTTTTTTTCTTAAAGTGTATATAATGAATGCTCTGTTATTGCGCTGTTGTGGTTTTAAAATTATTTATGTCTGAAAGAAGAAATATTTAAAATGCCATTTGGTGTTTTAATTTTTCTTTTGAGTGTTGGTATAGTTTAATTTTGCTGGTCTTCTAAGTTATCTGTTTCTTTTGGTCTTGTAAATTTTCCTCAAAAAGAAGAGAGTAAAATGTAGCTAGGAGAAGAAGTAACCAAAGTTCTCTGCTTGAAGTGATTTTGCAGTAATGTTGAAACTGCTGCTTTTTATTGGCTCTTTGAATATACTGAAGTATATGATCTGGTACCATGGTATTTGGTGAGCTGCCATGGTAGCTTTTTACCTTCTTCCCATTTATCACTCACCCTGTTTTATTCCTCCCGACCATACTCTTGTTCATGCCACTGTCAGGACTTACTGGGCTCTAATTCTCTGCAAGTGCAAGCTGCTCTTTGAACCTGCTGTTACAGTGAGTTACAGCATATAGAGAGGTGTCTGATGAGTGCTGGAGGTGGAACTGCATAACTGGAAATATGGGAAAGGTATACAGTCTTCAGTGGAGAACTTCTCAGTGATTGTCTCAGGTGCTTAAAGGTGAAGTTTCAAGGTGACTTTATTCATTTTGGAACTCTGTAAGAAACAGATGATATTTTGAAAAGTATTTTTAAAATCTTTCCAATTGATAGTTCAAATAGCCAAAATTGTCATGTGCTGAGAGGGTATAATGAAAATAATACTGGTTAATATTTTGTAGATCCTTTTCAGCTTTTTTTTAAAAGGAATTGCTGTTTGCTGAAATGGGAGATTTACTGTGTGACGGAAGGGCTGCTAAACCCCCATTTTTCAGGAATAATTTTGAAAATATTTTCAATGCATGTCTGATCTAGAATATGGATATATTTTTCTGTTGGTAAGAAAACCAGCCTCTAGACTTTACAAGTTTTTTTTTTTTCTTCTAAGTAAGAACAGCATTTCCAAGTTTTTGGATGCTGTGCACATGCTATTTGAAGATCTTGAAATTGTTTATTGCTATTATTTGCATATTGACAAAACTTTAAAGAAAGATTTTCATCTATGACACTCAACAACTTTGGGATGGACTTTTAAAGCAGTTTCTTGGAGAAAGAAATGGGATGTTTTTCACAGTTTAGTTAGAGTAATTTTAAATATTAAGTATTAGTCCACTTTTACATAAGAAATTATTGCTTTTGTGATGTAAGCTAAGAAAGAGCTTGTCATTTTAGTGAAGTACATCTGGTGATTAAAAGCTGCATATGGTGAGGACTGGCAAAGCTGTGAAACAAGACCATATTAAAAATATTGACATGAATGCTGTGTACCATCTCTAAACCCAAAACACAGTTTCCATACTGCTTTCTTAAGGAGTTAAGTGCAATACACAATCTTACTTAGCAAAGAAAGCACAAAGTTGAACGGGAAAAAAAAAAAAAGTATTTAAATGTTGGATTCAGAATCTTGCACTTCATTTTTGCAGTGAACTAACAAGGTTACTTAGCAGACATATTCTGAAGGAAATGATATAGCTAAATTATATAGATAAAGGTAATAATTTGCTTTTTTAGAGGAGTAATGGATATTGAAACTAGTGTTTCAGGTCAGCTCCAAACTGGAAGCAGGCACACATACAGGGTGGTGTATTTCATGATGTTCTTGCAGAGTTCTAGCAGCATCACAGCAGATTTCAGGGTATGCTGCCAAGTAATTGATGTTTCTTTACTTCTTCTGAGATTTACATATTACATTCAATTAAATTGTTTTGGAAGTTACTCATATGTTAACGTTACAAAAATCAGTGGCATATTCATCTTCTGGTGATAATGAGTCACAGACACTGCTAGTCACTTGGCATGAGGAGTGGCTAACATTTTACCAGCAAAAAAAGGCACTAACTTGAACTACAGAAACTTAATGAATGAGGAGAAATGATTTTGTTAAGTAGTTGAGTTGGAGTAAAACAGCAGAACTGTTGTGATTATACGTGTTAGTCCCAAATTGTAGTTAAACTGTGCGCTATTAAATCCACTTGAACAGGAGTTTAAAGAATGCATTTAATATAAGCTTAATTGAATTGATGGGCTTTTTTTTTTGTCTTTTAAATTACCTTTAACATTTTAAATGTGTGTAGAGGCTCTTGGTTGCAATCTCACCTTATTAATGTAACCCTTTTCCACATAAGTGTTTCAATTTATTCTTTTTTCACCTCGTGGGATTGTTTCACTTTTTTTGGTGAAATAAAATTAGAACTCTTCTGGTCGGGCTTTCTGTTGCTGCCTGTCAGAGTAAAAGCACTTAGCAATTAATTACAATGAAAAATTGTAGATTAAGGCACTAGTATAACGAAGTAAGACCTGCTTAAAACCTTTTTTATACAGTAGATTAAATAGGCCTTAATAATGCTCAGAAGGAGAAAACATCTTCCTCTTCGGCTGTTCAGTAAGTTACCTCTGTATATTTGGCGTTAACAGATTTGGTAAGCAAAAAATATCAGGAGTAATCAGTTCATTTGACAAATAAAAACAAATTGTACAAAGGTTCTAATGTGTAAAATAAATATACTTTCAGTTTATTTTTCAGATCAAATATGTTTACTTTAATTCACACTGAACCTTTTTCTTTCCAAAGTATCTATTCACTAGGGAAAAAAATATATATCTTTATCTTGTATTTGCTAAGAAGTATAAGAATAAATTCTAGAGAACCAAAGGCTGTTGATATGAGCTAGTGAGACTGTTAGAATAATGTGGAACAGCTTAGCTTTACCTCCACCTGCTTCAAACTACATTCTCCTGTCTTATCAGGATTGTAAAACTCCAGTAAATCAAAGTTAGATATAATGTAGAGAGGAAAACTATATAATATAGAGAGGAATATAGAAAACTATATAATATAGAGAGGAAAACTTCCTTTAGAGATAGGGATAGGAATCCAAAGTGGTGGTTTTCAGGAATATATTTACACTGGGCTGCCTTTAAAGGTATCTTTGTAATTCAGACAGCAAAGTGCCCTTTAACAGGTCTGACAATTGTGGAAAAACTAACAGGCTGAGAGAGCAGCTCTGTTGGTATCAAGGTGGTTTCACATTTTGTGTCCTACAGATTTGCTCATTCTGTTATTTTAAGGAAAAAATAAAGTCAAATCATTGCTACACGTTTGTGCTGGAGTGCAACAGTGAATAAATTAAAATAAATACTGCTGTCAACAATAGACTAGAGTTTTCGTTATTTTAAACCATACAAAGCATACGTTCTCAGTGAATTATTGATTTGTGCTAATGCAGACAACTCTCCCAAATGAAATTTTGTAACTGTTATTGTGACAAGTCTCCTGATTCCTACTAAGCTTTTTTTTTCTTTTAAAGAAGGCAGAGGATATGGCAGCAGTGAAATAACAGCACTGGAGTAATTTACTCTGTGGTCTCCAATATAGTGAGATCTTTGGCATCCTATAGAAGGGTTTTCTGAGATGGAAGTAGGGGTGTGCTCTGTATTTTTCAGGGATCAATCTTGTTACAACATAATGTTTAGAATTACTCCTGAGATTTAGGACTGTTTTGTTGTTGTTGTTGGTTTTGGGTTTTTTCTCTTTTTCAGTTACAAGAATTTTAAAATACTCATGTCTTTCTGGTTGCTCCTTGTAAAATGGGAATTGTGGCCTTATTGTCACTGATATTGTGGAGATTCATTAACCTTGTCTAGCTGTTTTGAGAACATCAAAGGTTGCGAAGGTCAGAAGGGAAGATTAGGTCTAAATTGACATCTTCTGTCCTGGTCCTTATGCTTTATATAGTTATTACTGGATTGAGCATCTTGTTTGATACAAGCATAATGTGTAGCTAATGCTTCTGAGAGGGCATCCTACCTAATTTTACCCTCTCTTTTGCTATTAAATCTGCTGCCTAAGTTGTATTTGTTGTTGAAATTTGCTTGCTCTTTCCCATAAGAGTTGGCCAGTGTAATCAATTCTGTAGACAGCAGTCAGTTCATCTTTTCCTATTTGGATTAAAAGCCAGTAGTGTTCTTATTGTGAATATACCTGCACACAAAGATTTCATCAGCTCTTAATCTTCCTCCCCTTCTCTAATTCTTCAGTTTACAAGTTCTTCAGAGATACTTTACAGTTTTGTCTTCATCCATGCTGTTTATAATAGTGCCTTTGACTTACTGTTAACAGTTAAACATGCCAAGTTGAGTTAGTTGTTTCCAAAACTTCGTACAGTAAGTGTGCTTTTTGTTATCTGTCTTCAGAGTTGCTTTTCAAGGATATGAGTGCTTAGGTATGGCTTGATGAATTACCTAGACTAAGATCTGTAACTTGGCATTTGTGTGTGTTAAAACACATTTTGTTTAAATAATCCCGTGCCTCTGGGTATTCCAGACAACTCATCACATTGTCACTATTTACTAGTCTGGCATTTAAATTTTTTTTTTTTCTGGAGGTATCATCAAGTATCATTTGTTTTGTTCGGAGTTTTGTGTGTGAGATAAAACTGAAGTGATTCTTGTAAGTACTGTGCAAAAGGTGGATGCAGAATGTTAAGGCATCAGGTTAATAACCTTTTGAAAGTGTCAGCTCCTAACGGATTGGATGAGACCAAAAAACATGCTACAGGAATTTCAAATTGCAGGCTTCCTTTCTTTCATGACTACTGGTCAAGTGATTTTTTAATATTGGCCTCTGAAGAGGTATAGATAGCACAGATGTTAAGTAGATTGCTAATAGGGAAGTGGATGTTTCTTGTGTAAGTCAGTTCTTTTTTTGAGCGCCAGAATATCCAGTAGAAGCTAGTGGGGAGAGGTGCATATTTAGGCACACACATACAAAATCATACTTTTTGTTTAAATTGCTTATTTCCTTTTGAAATGTTGATAGATGTAATATGTACTCAAAGCATTATCTATTTGCACAATTGAGGTTGCTACTAGTGGAAATCATCAGCAGAAAGACCTGTCGTTTCACATTCTTTAATTTATTCAGCTATTGTGGACTAAGTGTCTGTAAAATATTTACAAAATGCTGGAAATTGGAGAACAAACATGTGGAATTATTATCCTGAGGTATGGCATCATCATCATCAAAAGGTTTCAGCTTTTATAAGATGCTGAAAAATGCAAAAGGCAGCCTAACAAATCCTTTATAAATTCAGGAATAAAGCAAATGATGATTTATTTAGAAATACAGAAATTACCTATCCTATGGAAGCTGTTTCCTCATATGGATTTTTCTTATTTTTCATTTTATACAGCTGATATTTATTGAATGTGTAGTTGAATACTAAATGTCCAATACTAATTGTCTTCCTGTCTAATAATGAACTCTCAGAAGAGGGTTCAGCTCTGTAACTTATTTAGCTAAAAGAAAGTTTGAAAGTGTTTTTAAATGTCAAATTCAAATTTTAAATTAATTTCTTTTGATTTCTAATAAAGTGGGGTTTCTACTGGAATGAATACAGGATGGAATTGTTAATTCTCCAGCTTAATTTTATTGGCCTGGGCGGTGATTGCAATTAAGAGTAGAGATTCAGAGTTGTGCAAATTTTCATGTTTAGTAATTCTGGTAAAAGTTCCTAAATTGCCAGTTAATTTTTAGTTGTTTTTTCCTCGAACCTTTGAAATACAGTATGGTGTGTCTGAAGTCTCATGTATCAGACTTCTGTGTCTGAAGTCTGATACATGAGTGATGTTTTCTGGGCTTCATTTGTATTGTAACAGTGTTATATGAGAACAGTGCAAAATGTGCATTGGTAATGAATCCAGAAGAATACATACAGGCAGTGCAGGTGTGTGGGTTCTCTTGTGGATGGTCTTGATTATTTTGCTGCTGGTTTTAGTTCATATGTGGAAACAAAACAGTCTTCCAGTAAAAGAAACAATGAGAAACAACAAGATTGTGAGATCTCCCATAGAAAGAACCACAGAAAGGAATAACAATCATTAATCAAAAATGAGTTGAAACTACTTTTGCTTTAAGAAAAATCAGATGTGCAGGATGTTTTTAAAAGCGTCAGAGTTGTGTGACGTATTGTTGTAAATGTTTATCTGGTGTATTTTTCCTCAAAAACTGCTACTAATGAGAGTTAACTTCAGTATTTTAGTTTTTATTTAAAATTATTTTATATTAAGTAGTGTATCCACATATAATTCCTTATTTTCCCACTTTTAACTGGTCTCAGCAGATGGTATGCATTAAAGATCCAGCTCTTGCTGGCAGGCAGCTGAGCTTGGTTTTCTGCCACAAGTCACATGTCTTGGACCAGGCGGCTTCGCTGAAGGCTTTGTCACATGCCGGGGCTCCCATCAACTGAATCCAGCGGTTACTTTGGAATTGAGTAACACACCCTAATGCTAGCAGTAGTTAACTGTTTTGAGGATGAACTGAACTGGTCTTTTTTTCCTTCTTTTCTTTTTTTAAGCACAGCAGTAGTGTAGTCTTCACTATCATTGTTTCTGTTTTAGCTAAGGATTTTAAGTGGATTAAAATATTAAATGTAATTACAGAAATGAGTTTACAGTACCTATTTTTACTTCCTTGTATCTTTTTACATTGGCAAGCTGTAAAATCAGCTGAGTCACTTCATTAGAGTTGAAGGGATTAGCATTGGCAGGAGCTTACTGCTGTAGCTATTTAAAAATTTTGTGTCCCTATGGATATTTCTGTTCCTAAAGAGGGGTGGGGGTGTGTGCATGTGTGTCTGTAAAGGTTCAGAAGTGTGTCAGCATATGGAGTTATGCTGATTATAGTGCTGTAAATTCTGTAGTAATATAATTATGCTGACAAATTTTCTTGGCCTTTCTTGACATCAAGATGATTATGATATTTAGAAAATATTCTTAGGAGTGTTTTTGCAGAGAAAGGATACATATTAAAGAATTTGTGTATTATGCTCTTTTCAACTTAGTAACTCTTTTTAACACTGAAAGTATGACTATATTTAAATATAAATTGTACAGAATCAGCACTTTTAAATGTGATTTACTTCTTGATGTCAGTACAGGAAACAGGCAATGCTCTAGTACCATAATCTTAATAGATCATAATATAGATGGGAAATATTGATAAGGAATACTACCTGTTTTGGACAAACCTATCTTTCAGTAAGGTCTCTGAAACATGGTGGGTGGAAAACTTGGAAGATAGTAACTAACAGCAGTTCTTCTGAAAGTACAGAAATTAAGTTGGGTGGACATTGAGAGCTGCAAGACTTAAAGTAATTAGCAAGAGCTCTAGTGTGGGTTGTAGAGTAACCTCATTAACTTGGAGTCGGTCTTTCACTAAGGAGTAACACAGAGTGACCTCATTAATTCACTAAGTAGTCCGTAATCACTCTTCTAAAGTACACATTTTAAGTACTTTAGGAAGTGCCCAACGTGATATTAATACAGCTCCCTAGAAATAAAGATCTAAAAAGACTTTCCTTTCATTTTCATGTTGATTTGAAGAAGGGCCTAAATAGAAACCTGAGCTTCGGAGGTACCTATTTGCCATTTTTTTCTGATTTGAATAAACACTATTAAAGAATAGCTTTTTCTATATTAAAGAAAACTCACCGCTATCTTTTTGCTTGTTTCACTGCAAATAGGTCGTTGTGATCAGTGATTCCTCTCCTACAACTTCAGGATTTTTCTGTGGTAGTTTCTTTTTTTTCTGAGATGTATTACTTTTGGGTAATACATGGTCTGGATAAAAACAGCATGTGAACCCGGTTTTGATACTGGAATGATTTAGAAATTATGCACTTAGCATTTTTTTTCCTTAGTGGTGTTGATGCTTGCAGTAACTGCAGGTTTATGGGTGTATTTTTCTCTTGGAAATCAAAAGCATCATTTGTCAGTAGGTGGAAGTGCACTAAAAGCTGATCATTGGCTGCTGTCCTGTCACATCAGTTCATTCAGTGCTGTAGCTCTGATCTCAGTTTCCCTTCTGTCCCAGGAAATTTTCACAGCCTTGTTTTTCCCATGTAGACTGCTTTCTAAAGGTGAGTTCAATGTTCAGCCTTTGTCTGCATTATGGACAGTCCTGGAATGCTTTGGTTTACTACCTGTCAAAATACATTTTAGTTCTGAGCATAGCTTTGGTTAGAACAGCAATAAGGTCTTTATTACTAAAGGGTCCTAATCTTCCTCAGCCAATATTTGAAGCAGTTTTAGGTCCTTTTGATCTGTTTTGGCCTGCCTAAGAAAGCCAGTAATGATTTACCTTGGAATTATGGTGTAACAGTGATGCATACATAACATGATTTGTCTGATTCACTCTTCGGTTCCTGCTGGTGTTGACTGCATTTGATTACTTGGTGCTTCATTAAAAAGAGGGGCCAGTCCTGAGAAGATTCTGTGCTTGGCCTGTTTGCTAGAGTTGCTTCTAGGTAAGCAGTGGGTTTCTCTTCCCTCTGCTGCTTTTTCTTATACTTTAGTGCCTTTACTTGGGATTGGATTCAGTGAGGACTCAAGGGGTACTCTGAAAACCCATTTTCACAATTTTGAGACATAAAGACCATCCACTGAATAAGGGCAACACTTGGGTTAAATGGCTGCACAGAGAAATCCCCAGTGGAGCTGTCTGAACAGAAGGGAGAGGTGTACTTTGGGCATTTGCTATATGGCTCTGATGGTGTTGCACCCCATCTCTCACTTTCCTGCTGGTGTTGACTGCATCCCACTGTTCCCACCTACCCCTGTTAGTTCTTTCTCTGGCACTACTCACACTGGCACATTCTTCTCCCTGAGACAATGTAGAGCTGATGGTCATCGTTTCAACCACAGGAGACCCGTGTCATTGCTTTTGGGATTTGGGAATTAAAAACTGACCTATGTCCTTTTGTTTGTATGCAGTTATTTTTGAAATATATTTTATTTATTGATAGAAAAGTTATAAGACAGCATAAAGACTGAAGTCCTTCAAAATGACAGCTAGGCAATTTTATGCTGTAATTGTTTAGCTACCTGTTTGAGAAGATCATGGCTGGAATCTTCTGGGAGCTGGGAGCACAGGGATGTTCCCATATATCCTTCTTGCCTGCTATCACAGGCTGAACCATTGATGTAGTCTGTGTGTGAATGACAGAACTGGTACTTCTGGTCTCTTGTTTTCAGGAACTTTACACGCTGATAAGGCCTGAGGGAACTTCAACAAGCCGAAAGAATCTGAATTTATCTGTATGGTCTGTGTGTGCTTATGAGTGTAATCTGTATATCTCTGGATATGTCTGGAGAGGAGACTCCACAATCTTTCTGTTTGTAATTGCCAAGTCACTCTCCATGACTCAATGAAAAGTCAATGCAGTCCCAAATTACTGGAAAAGGAAATACTGAACCTATCTATAAAGGGTAGAAAGGTGTATCCTGGGAACTACTACCCTATCAGCCTCACCTCTGTGCCTGGGAAGGTCATGGAACAGCTCCTCCTAGAAGCTGTGCTAAGGCGCACAGAGGATGGGGAGGTGGTTTGAGAGAGCCAGCATGGCTTCACCCGGGGCAAGCCCTGCCTGGCCAACCCTGTGGCCTTCTGTGATGGGGTGACTCTGTGGGTGGACAGGGGACAGGCTACAGATGTCATTTATCTGGACTTCCATAAAACCTTTGACAGGCTTCCTCCTAACATCATTCTCTAAATTGGAGGGAGAAGGATTTGCTGGGTGGGCTGTTAGATGGATTAGAAATTAGTTGAGTGGTCACATCCAGAGGGTAGTGGTCAATAGCTCGGAGTCCTGATGGACATCAGTGACAAGTAGTGTCCCTCGGCGATCTGTTTTGGGACCAGTGTTATTTAATAACTCTGTTAATGACATGGATAAAGAGATTGAGTGCACCCTCAGCATGTGTGCGGGTGACACCAAGCTGAGTTGTGTAGTTGACACACGACACGCCTGAAGGGTGGGATTACCCTCCAGGGGGATGAAAAAGGTTGAGAAGTGGGTACATAGGATTCTCATGAGTTTTAATATGACCAAGTGCTGTTGCTGCGTCTGGGTTGGGACAACCCCTGGTATCATCTCAGGCTGTGGATGAACAGATGGAGAGCAGCCCTGCCCAGAAGGACTTGGGGGAGCTGCTGGGTGAGAGGCTGGACATGACCCAGCCATGAGCACTCCCAGCCCAGAGAGCCAAACGTGTCCTGGGCTGCAGCCAGAGCAGCGTGGGCAGCAGGGCCAGGGAGGGGATTCTGCCCCTCTGCTCTGCTGAGACCTCACCTGCAGGGCTGCACCCAGCTCTGGGTGCCAGCACAGGAAGGACATGGACCTGCTGGAGTGACTCCAGAGGAGGACCATGAGGATTAGAGGGATGGAGCACCTCTTCTGTGAGGAAAGGCTGAGAAAATTGAGATTGTTCAGCCTGGAGAAGAGAAGGCTTTGGGCTGACCTAATTATGGCCTTCCAGTAGCTGAAGGGAGCCTACAAGAAAGCTGGAGAGGGAATTTTTACACAAGCATGTGGTAGCAGGACAAAGTTACTGTAGTGGATTGACCTTGGCTAGATGCCAGGGACCCACCAAGGCCACTCTGTTGTTCCCCTCTGTTATGGACAGGAGAGAGAGAATGTAATGAAGGGTTCATGTTTGAGATAAGGTGTGGGAGAGAGATCACTCACTAAATACTGTCATAGGAAAACCAAAGTTGAATTTGGGATATTAACTGAATTTATTACTAACAAAATCAAAGCAGAATAATGAGAAGTAAAATATATCTTAAAAGCACCTTCTCCCCTACCCTTTCTTCCTTCTCAATCTCTACTTCCTCCTCCACCACTAGTGCAGGGACATGGGGAATGAGGGTTATGATTAGTTGATCACTCATTGTTCCTGCTGCTGCTCAGGAAGAGGAGTCCTTCCCCTGCTCCAGTATGGAGGAGTCCTTCCTCCCATAGGTGACAATCCTCCAGGAACTTCTTTACTGTGAGTCCATCCCATGGGCAACAGTTCTCTTGGGCGGCATCCTTCTGCTCCAGTTTGGTTCTCCTCCATGGGCTGCAGGTGGGTCTCTGCATCCCCATGGTCCTCCAGCACTTCCTGCCCCTNTATTTAATAACTCTGTTAATGACATAGATAAAGAGATTGAGTGCACCCTCAGCATGTGTGCAGATGACACCAAGCTGAGTTGTGTAGTTGACACACGACACGCCTGAAGGGTGGGATTACCCTCCAGGGGGATGAAAAAGGTTGAGAAGTGGGTACATAGGATTCTCATGAGTTTTAATATGACCAAGTGCTGTNGAGAGAGATCACTCACTAAATACTATCATAGGAAAACCAAAGTTGAATTTGGGATATTAACTGAATTTATTACTAACAAAATCAAAGCAGAATAATGAGAAGTAAAATATATCTTAAAAGCACCTTCTCCCCTACCCTTTCTTCCTTCTCAATCTCTACTTCCTCCTCCACCACTAGTGCAGGGACATGGGGAATGAGGGTTATGATTAGTTGATCACTCATTGTTCCTGCTGCTGCTCAGGAAGAGGAGTCCTTCCCCTGCTCCAGTATGGAGGAGTCCTTCCTCCCATAGGTGACAATCCTCCAGGAACTTCTTTACTGTGAGTCCATCCCATGGGCAACAGTTCTCTTGGGCGGCATCCTTCTGCTCCAGTTTGGTTCTCCTCCATGGGCTGCAGGTGGGTCTCTGCATCCCCATGGTCCTCCAGCACTTCCTGCCCCTTCTCCACCTTGGTGTCTGCAGAGCTGTTCCTCTCACATATTCTCACTCTGCTCTTCTCTGGCCCCAGTTTCATCTGTGCAATGAGTTGTTTGTTTTTGGGTTTTTTTTTTTTTTCTTAGACATGTTATCACAGTCAATCATTCCTGTTTGACTCAGCCTTGATGAGCAGTAAGTCCTTACTGGAGCTACCTGGCATTGGCTCTGCTGGACATGGGGGAAGCTTTTGGCAGCTTCTCCCAGAAGCCACCCTTGTAGCTTCCTCTGCTACCAAAATCTGGTCACACAAACCCAATATAGCTGCCCAGAAAAGCTGTGGATGCCACATCCTTGGAAGTTCAAGGCAAGGTTGGGTGGAGCTCTGAGCAACCTGGCCTAGTGAAAGGTGTCCCTGCCTATGGTGGGAGGGTTGGAACTGAATGATATTTAAGGTCCCTTTCAACCCACGCCATTCTGTGATTCTGTGATGTAGCCTGGTTTTCTTATGAGATGAGTGGAAATCATTCCTCTAAGTCAGAAAATAAATGTACTGACAGCAAGTGGAGATTGTTCCATACTTGCTGATTGAAAAAGTAGTCTCTGATTAGTGTAGCTAGAAGTTTTGGCAGAAAGATCATTTTAAAAAACCCTCAACCCTTAAGTTTGTGCTGGAGAGCTGTGCTTTTATAAGGTCAGCATTGCTGATACAGTGCACTGGCATTTATTTGTGTGCTGACTAAGAATTCAGTATAAATGATACGCTCTTAGTAACTTAGTATTTTACTGTGTCTGCTGGGTAATTGGCTTACAGGTGCTTTAAGGACAGGAATTTAATTTTTTTGAATTTCCTTTTTAAATTTCCTATTAAAAAATACAGCCGACTTCCTTTTGTGCTGTGTTTCTTTATAAGCTGTTAAATTACAGGAAAAAAGTAGGTTTTAGACTTGCTAAGTGTGGCTTTTAACTTTCTGCAGCTGTGTGGCCATTTAAGAAAAATGCTGTACTACTCTTGCTAGTATTAAAATAGACAGTGGAACTCCCTACCTTCCACTTGGTGATATGTGTGTGGGTTTGGTTTATTTGAGGCTTTTTAAGATTTGTGTTTATTGGATTTTTTTCTTTTCTAGTTTGAACAACATTGTTCCTAGCAATGTTTTAGTGATCTGCCTGGTTTTGCATAAAATTCAGTATAAAAAATCCAACACCAAAACCCTTGAATACATTGTCCACTTTAAATTTTATGTACTGAAATGCTTCTTGTGTCAGCATATGGTGGTCTTCTAATAATGGGTACAAGTTTCAGATCTTTTTTCCCCCCCAGTGGATAATGTCTAAAATGCAAAGTTACTGTATGAACCCTTCTTAAAGATGTAGAGTTAAGTAACAAATTTCTTAAGAATAACAAACAGTACAGGCTGGATAGGCTAGTACAGGTTTTACATATGTGATTGAGCTTTATTGAAGCTTCACTTATTAATTTGTCTTTAAGTATTGTTGGGTAATGTATTTATTTGTCAGGCAGCATTAGTAGCTACTTCGTGAAACATGGTAAGATCTTGAAGGAAACAATTAGCATTTTGCTGTCCCAGGATTTGGTGGTTTTGTGTGAGTCATTGCATACCAGATGGGATACTGAATGATCTCTGAGTCTTCAGCATGATTCATCAACAAGTACTTCACCTGTCTTCCAGACTAAAAAGTATATTGTTATTCTTTCTTCTTTGGATTTAGAAAAATTTTGGGCCATCTTTTGAATACCAAAACCCTGCTTGAAGGAAAAGTTGCAATATTTGCTTCCTGTACATTTAGTCTGGTTTCCTGCATCTGGGGTTGAGGTATCCAGCTATTTTGACTGCTGTCACAGTGTGTATCCCCTTCACTAATTCCCCACCATCACTTTGGAAGTCTTTTACCACTGTGGTGAGCCATCATAATGCTAAGTTATGCTAAATATGCTGCTGGAAGATAAATTGACTTGAAATATAGCTCCATGACTTAGAACTTTTGATCCAAATCAGTCTTATCCACAGCTGTTCTAATAATGAAAAGTATTATATCAGTTTATATTACTCTGTAATGTCAGAGGAATAGAATGAGGACCATTGCCGCTTGGTTTTTTTGTTCTGAAGTTTTGGGAATATGGAAATGAAGCTAGCAATAAAGAGGAGTGTCAGAGGCTACTGAGACATGGATATGGAGAAAAAGTCCAATAGGCACAATCTACATTACTTAAATATATTCTCAGTGTGATTAAGTGGAAAAAATGAGGCAGTCTCAGGGAAATAGGATAAAAAGACAAGGGAAATAACGTAGGGAAGAAGGACCACTCAAAATTAAATTGTGTATTAAACCCAAAATCTTTAGTCTTTGTGGATAAAATTTTATGATTAAGTAGCTATTAATCATCATGAACCTTGAAGCACTGTTAAGAAAACATGCATTCTGTTTGGTGATGTGACGTTAATTCTTAGAAAAAAAATCCCAACAAGATTAATTTTCCCCCGTATGACTGTAAAATCTCAAGAGTATCTTTTTCTGCTGGCTTCTTAATGCAACATCTTTTCAGATTACCTATTTGAATTTTCATGTCTGTATAAGAAGATATAGTGTTCTAGATGAATGTTCTGAACCAACTATAAACTAGTTGAGCAAATTATGTGCATGGAAAGCATTAATGTAGAAGGGTATGAAATTGCTTAATGTAGAGAAGTGTGCACAACATAGTCATGTGTTGTGGTTTTTTTTCCTGCAGATGCCCTCCTCGAACTTTTTTGCCAGCACTGTGCAAAATTTTTCTTGATGAAAGTGCTCCAGACAATGTACTGGAAGTAACAGCTCGTGCCATAACGTATTACCTGGATGTATCGGCTGAATGCACCCGTAGGATTGTGGGAGTGGATGGAGCTATCAAAGCACTTTGTAATCGTTTAGTAGTTGTTGAACTTAACAACAGAACGAGCAGAGATTTGGCTGAGCAATGTGTGAAGGTAAGTATACTTAAGAACCTCTTGTTTTTAAGGAGGAGTTGGATAATTTGCTATTTCCAAAGAGCATTGTCATATTCCAACCCTGTTTTTTTATTAAAATGTGATGCAAAAACATAGACTATGACGGAAGTGTACATGCTGACAAATGCTGCTTATCCTTACTGTCAGTCTGGTGCTCTTTGCAGCTCAATTTTCTTTAAAACAAAGTACAGAAAAGGAAAAATATTAGAAGAAATTTCCTGTTTGTCTTACATGACTAGAATGCTAATAGAATGCCAAGGGCTATTTTTATGCTACTAAAGAAATGAAGAATTGATCCAGATATAGATAAATTACCTGGTGTAAAAAAATTGCCTACTGTCCCTTCAGTAGCACTAGATATAGCTCCCCTGCACCCTTGTGAAGTTTTTAGAGATATTTAGAAGACCCTAACAGTCTCTCTTTTAAAGCATAACTCATGGCCATGTGGTAGCATATAGTTGGAGTTCTTGGTTACCATGGCACCAGAATTTATGCATGTATTTCCTATTTACTATTTCCAGTCTACTCAGAAGTGCATCACTGGGGTAATGGTGCTCTTACAAGTTTCAAAACACTCAGTTGTGTGTTTCTTCCAGGAGGAGAGATTATTATCTCTCTTCATGAACACCTATTATGTTGGGGGATGTTCTTGTATTGGCTCCCATCTTTTTGAAGAAAGCTGTAGCTACTAGCTAGTAGAATACTGGAGTCTTTGGCTCCTTCCGGGTGTTCAGGAAGAGAGGGGTTTTTCTTTTTTCCTGTTGTTTCATTTTCTTAACCAGTTCTGTAGATGGATATAAGTATCTGACTATGGATATAAATAACTTGACTTTTTGTGTGTACTTCATTCAAATGAAATTTCTTTTTGGCATAGGTATTAGAATTAATCTGTACCCGTGAGTCAGGAGCTGTGTTTGAAGCTGGAGGGTTGAACTGTGTTCTGACATTCATTCGTGACAGTGGACACCTTGTTCATAAAGATACTTTGCATTCAGCTATGGCTGTAGTATCCAGACTCTGTGGCAAAATGGAGCCTCAGGATTCTTCATTAGAGATCTGTGTGGAATCACTGTCTAGTTTATTAAAACATGAAGACCATCAGGTAATGTAATAGTTGGCTCAATGTGCTGTGACTTTAACTTTCAGTATGTTTAATAAAGGAATGGCTAGGTGACGTTGTACAGCCTCCCTAACTGTATGTTTACATAGAAGTTGTTATATTTGGATATTACGGTAGTTTCCTTTATAGTTATAATGATAAGAGAATAAAAACACTGCTTAGTGTTTGGCTCCAAGTGCTGGTGTTTGAATATAGTCTTATTTAACCTCTGAAAACTGTATTGGAAATTATACTGTAATTTTTTTCAGTGCATTTTGAGGCAGTTTCTGAAGTAATTATTATTCTATGACTGTAGCTCAATCACTATGAAATTGAGCATAACTAAGAGGCAAAAATGAATTTGCTTTGTGTTTCTTTTGCCAAACTAAGAGAAGCAATAAAACCATCCATAGTCAATGCTAAAGTATTACACTGGAAGGCAGCGTAAATGATACTAGTAGAAATGCTGCTCCACTTCTTTATTGCAGTTTTACTAACTTGATTTGAAGTAGTCCTTGTAAAATCTAGAAAATGAATCTCAGAGGAATTATCCTTCTACTAGTAGAATCCTTTTGTGTGTGTTGTACTAATGCTCTGGAATAGCCATTTAGCCACATTCTTGCTGTAGCCTGGCCAGGCTTCTTGTCCATACTCAGAACTGAGTCCCCATTTCACTTTGACCTTTGTCCCCATTCTTTTCTCTACATGCACAGATCCAGCCTCCAGTCTGGTTTATTAAGCACAGCATATTTGGGAAACTAAATATTTCTGCCTGTGAAATACTTTTTAAAAATATATTTTTGGATCTTATAAATCTTTAGGGGACTGTCATACACCACTCATTTCATAACAAACTATCATGTTTTTTAGCCATTAAATAATTTTATTAGTACACTAATCATCTGAGGCAAGGTAATCTTCAAATTCAGACCATTAAGTCTGTAGTATTTTAACTGTTTCCCAATTTATAAGGTTAGAGAAAAGCAGTTGCAGGTGCTGGTGGAGATTCTGATGAGAGTTCAAATTAACTTAATTGTTCAGCAGTTAAGCTTGAAGATAAGCATGCTTAAGATGGGACCCAGCTGATAGAAAATAAATCTGTACTGGTATCCTTGAGAAATGTATTACGCATTAAACAAGCCTCAGGATTACAGTGGATGTTGGATGTGTATTATGGATTTGTGCAATAATGTCCCTTTTCAAGTTTGTTGCCTTGTCCTTTTACACTGTTGGATTTGGTCACTTTTTGTGTGGGCTGCCAATTAGTAACACCACTTGATGGACGAGTTCAGACCAGATCCATGTTGGCCCCAAGAGCAGCTAATCTATAATGTTTGGCTTTTAACCTTTGTGTTACACTTGCAATTCGGGAGAAGAAATGTAAATACTTTCCAAGTACTCTTTCACTTCGTAAACTGATACCACTAATGCAGTGTGTTAAATAAGTGAACTTTCTTGTGTATTTCTGACAGCTGTTAAGGTAAAGCTCTATGAGTATTTGCAAAGTACATAAAGATTGGCAGAATTGTTTATCTGTGTTGTCAAAGAACTGGAGCAAGATGCCAGAGGACAGAAACAGTGACCATTACGCATTAAAGAAAAAAATCCAGTGCAAAAGAGTACTGATAATGCAGAATGTTTGGCATGTACAGAACATACCACAAGTCTGCAAACTTAGTGGAGATTTAAGATTTTTGTCTTCGTGAAGTCTGGCTGATATTCTAATCTTGTTCTGTGTGTTAATGAGTAACTGTCGTGAAGTCCTTGGTCTGTGATAGCAGACGTTCTGAAAATGGACTGCTGAGTTGACATTTTAGGAAGTAAGAACTGTAGTGATTCAGAGTTTGGTGAGAGGATAGGTATTGGGGGGATGGGGGGTGGGTTCTGCTATATCTTGACATCAGTCTGGTTTGTTACTGCACATCTTTAACGGCAAATGTGCCTGAAGCAAGTTATCTCTCTAGGCTGGTGCAAAACCTCCTGATCTGAAAGAATGAAATCTTCTGGTGTATAGATAGAGATGTTAAAGGCAAATTCTTCCTTTATTTTCAGTATTGACATGAAAAGATATTGGATCCTTTCCTGGGCAGTTGGCCAGCAGTATTTTTTGCTGGATTATTAAGAGGATCATCAGTAAGCCTTGTTTCCACAGTGTCACTGGATTTTTTTGTGTGCAGTTGGTTGGTTGGATTTTTCCCTCCCTTTAGTGACAAACCTAAATTTGGAAGTTTGTATTTTATTGTCACAAAAATTCTTGCGTGTCCCTGTGTCAGGTGCTCAGTTGATAATCTTGAGTTATCCAAGAGTAAAATTTGCTTTTCCCAGTTTATCCTATTTTTAGACTTGGTCCACTTGAAAACTTTCTTGTGCTTAAGAGACCTGTGTAGACCTTTAAATATAACTTGAATGATCAAGCTTCATGGCAAAAGCAGGTTCTTGTATGTGTCCTGTATTCTTGTGGATATCCCCTTAGTATCTTCTCATCTTAAGTAAAAGATATTTTATTGGTTTTTCTTGCACATCTTTCTTAGGTTTCAGATGGAGCTTTGAGATGCTTTGCTTCATTAGCTGACAGATTCACACGGCGTGGAGTTGACCCAGCCCCATTAGCTAAACATGGATTAACTGAGGAGTTGTTATCTCGCATGGCAGCTGCTGGTGGGACAGCCTCAGGACCATCTTCAGCTTGCAAACCTGGACGGAGTAGCACTGGAGCACCATCTACAGCTGCAGACTCTAAATTAAGTAATCAGGTGTCAACTATTGTAAGCCTGTTATCAACCCTGTGTAGAGGCTCTCCAGTAGTAACACACGTAAGAAATCCTTTTATGCTACAGCTTTTTGTTTTCATGGGGTTTTGTATACTTTCAATATATGCAAGATTTATATTGCTGTTTTATAGATAGATACACTTATATGTATTTATAGATCTTATCTTTTTATAGACATATGTATATACATATGTGCACACACATGTATGTGTAAGTTGCTTTTAAAGAGGGAAAAAAAGGAAACATTTCATATGGAAAGGAAACCCAATTTTGATAGTATTTTCTAAAGCCTTGTATATTTTTTATTGTTCAGACTTTTAATTATTTCCAGGATCTTCTAAGATCTGAACTTCCAGATTCTATAGAAAGTGCGTTGCAGGGTGATGAGAGATGTGTACTGGATACCATGCGGTTAGTAGATCTTCTTTTGGTGCTACTGTTTGAAGGCAGAAAAGCCCTGCCAAAATCTAGTGCTGGATCTACAGGCAGAATCCCAGGATTGCGAAGACTGGATAGTTCTGGGGAACGTTCTCATCGGCAACTGATAGATTGCATCCGCAGTAAAGATACTGATGCACTAATAGATGCAATTGACACAGGAGGTAAGCAAAAATACTCTGAAAAAGAAAATGAGATGTTTGCTTTATCTTTGATTTTTATAATCTGAGGTGTCATAACAAGTGCTGAGGTAGTTCATTAAAAATCATTATATATGAGTTAACTTACTTTGTTAAATACATAGCAGGTCTTGTTAGTAATCATACCTATGCCACCCTTTTTTATTGCAATTAAGAGCGTAAATGCTTCTCTAGAATTATTGAGGATGCTTAATTCTTTTAAGACCTGCTTTTTGTTTCAAGAATACTGTTGAACTTTAGTTTATAATTGTGGGAACTTTGACTATTTTATTTCATTTTATCTTTCAGCTTTTGAAGTAAATTTTATGGATGATGTAGGACAAACTCTTTTAAACTGGGCCTCAGCTTTTGGAACTCAGGAAATGGTAAATTAGATTTATAGACCCTTAAGAAATTTCATTATTTATGTAAAGGAAGATGAAAAAACTATTTTCCTTTTTCTTGTCTAACAGGTAGAATTCCTCTGTGAAAGGGGTGCTGATGTTAACAGAGGTCAGAGGTCATCCTCATTACATTACGCAGCATGTTTTGGAAGACCTCAGGTAGCAAAGGTATGATTTAAAAGGCATTACCTGCTGACTTTTCATCTTGTTCTTTTCAAAATGTCTTCAATGCAATATGCTGGACACATGTGCTGTCAGATATTTACATATTTTTTACAGTTTTTATCAAAACACAACTTTTTCATTATAGGGCGGTACTGAATAAAAATAGTTTATATTAGCTGTACAGATATAAAAAGCACAGAATACTTACAAACTTGAGAATACTGGAGGAGTGGTACAGGAGTACGAACAGCACGTGTGCTATTTTGGAAGAAGAAATCCTAATTTTTTTTCATACATAAAAATATTTATTCTCAGACTCTCTTACGACATGGTGCAAATCCTGATTTGAGAGATGAAGATGGGAAAACTCCTCTAGACAAAGCTCGGGAAAGGGGGCACAGTGAAGTAGTAGCTATTCTTCAGTCTCCAGGTGAGTGCAATATTTAAGTCCGTAACACCTGCTATAATAGAAATGTTGATATATGTTAAGTTATGCAGTTATGTTACTCAGTTAAGGTTATTAAAAAAAATAAATTGTGATTACCTTCCTTAACCCATAAAGTATTCATAAAAACCTTAGTATTTTAAGATGTTGTTAAGTGAGGGGAATTACCGAAGAAATAACTGTGTGAGCATGAGCAGTGCCAGTTGTTCCGCTCTTCAGCTGTGGGATCAGGCTGGACTGGGATTTTGTTGTGGATTCAGAGCATGTTAGCCTTGGTAGCTTCTCTGGTATTCTTTCTTTCTGCATGGGAACTGCGCTTCCCTGGTGCTCAGAATTCTGGTGCCACAGGTGATACTTGTTGTTAAATACTTTTATTCAAGAAGTCATGCACGTGTAAATTTTATATTGTTAGGAATGCATGTTCATATTGAAGTATTTGGATGTTAGTAAAGAAAACTTGGATGTTTTGAAGGAGTTTTTCTTTGATTTGTTGACTTTTGCAATTGAATGTGTTGGGGAAAATTTTTTTTCCAGGGGATTGGATGTGTCCTGTCAACAAAGGGGATGAGAAGAAAAAGAAAGATGCAAACAAGGATGAGGAAGAATGTAATGAACCCAAAGGAGATCCAGAAATGGCACCCATATACTTGAAAAGATTATTGCCTGTGTTTGCACAAACATTTCAACAAACTATGTTGCCTTCAATAAGGTAGTAATACCAGAGAGACAATTTCTTGCTTTAAAAAGCCAAAGTAAATCTCAAAAGTTTAAGTAATGCTAGTGGCAATATATGTTTGAATAGAGATGGTGGTTTGGAAAGTGTTGCAAGAGTGATTTTTACTTAGCATTTTAAGCAGCATTTTTTCCTTTCTGGTGAAGTGATGTGTTGGAAAAAACCTGGTTAGTCATGGGAGAGCAGAGCATACTCTTGACTGTAGCAGCACGATGAAAGAATGCTATGTTCATGTAGTATGTTATATACACTGTGCATTAGGATTTGGTTACAGCTGTTTGTAGCCACTGTAATGAAAGTTGTAATTTAGCAGAGGAAAACTAATAAAATGATATTAAGATGCATTCACTGAAAAGTCAGCAAGACTAGAAAATGCTATTTTAGAATGCTTACTTAACAGCGTGTTAACTGGAGAAGATGCTCCTTGTAATTCTGAATTGCAAAACTGTAGTCTAATTTATTACTTAAAAGGGAATACTGTGCATGGCATAATGGTTGTGATGAGTTGCATCTGATCATAACCTCTTAGCCTTTTATACTACAAATATGACATTTATTCTAATCTCTTATTTATGTTCCCAGTGTTTACAGGTACTTTGGGTGAAAATGCAAGATAAGAAAGGCCTCTAGTGGAGACAGACTCCACATGAGCTGATGACAGAAAGCTTAAACTAGGTCATTTTAAATAAAAGAAATAAGAAACTATGTTAACAGTCTATGTGGAATTAATTGTTGCAGATTGTGCAAAGAACTGGTTGGCTCTCTATTTGAAAGTTATCTTTATGAATCAAAAAAATTATGTTTTTGGAAGTCAAAAAAATTAGTCTATAACCCTACAGGAACGATTTGCTTTTAGATTAATTATGGCTCTTAGTGTGGAAAGCTTCATGATTCAATAGTATGTTTAGAGCTAAAAATTATAGGGATCTCGAAACATGGGAAATATCTGACTAAAGGCTGAATTTGTCACTCTGAGGGTGACAAAGTGTGCAGAAGTGAATTGCCAGCACTGGAAGTGTATAAAGACAGGACATAGAATAGGTTTACCTAGGAAAGGGTTGAGGAGAAAAGTATTTGTCAGACTGATAGTGCTGTAGAATCAAAAAATACCAGAGGTGTATTATTCTTAAAGATAATCTAAGACTTAGTAACAATAACTAATTAGTTACTGTTAGTACCAATAACAAGAACTGAAACAGGTTAAATTTCTTGTGTTTTGAAAACATGCATAGAGTACAAAAGAAGTCTTATCTTGAACCTCTTTGTTGCTTTAATTATTGCTTGCTTTATCACTGTAAGAACCTTTTTTTTTCCTACCATCTTTTAAAGGAAAGCAAGTCTTGCGCTCATTAGAAAAATGATACATTTTTGTTCTGAAGCACTGCTGAAAGAGGTTTGTGACTCTGATGCTGGCCATAACCTGCCCACAATACTGGTTGAGATAACAGCTACAGTGCTTGATCAAGAGGTAGGAAGAATGAAAATGTTACCCTTTATGAAACCAGTACAAAAAAAGGAGTTATACTCATTGATTCCATGTATTTGTTAATAACTAACCCTGAAACTTTTACAGTATCCGTCTGTGACCGCATATGCAGCGTGTAAAGTAACAAGATCTCCTTTGTTATTTTCTTTTCATCTCAATGTATTACAGGATGATGATGATGGCCATTTGTTAGCCTTGCAAATCATAAGGGATTTAGTGGATAAAGGTGGTGATCTTTTTCTAGACCAACTGGCTAGGCTTGGTGTGATTAGTAAAGTGTCAACTTTGGCGGGGCCATCTTCTGATGATGAAAATGAAGAAGAATCTAAACCTGAGAAGGTAAGTGTATGGAATTGATTTATTTGTTACTGTAAAACCGACACTTCTAGTAAAATGTTCATTGTTCCAAAAATGGCCAGGGCAAGGGAGTTAGGGTAGTAAATGAATGCTTATTTTATACCACTTGTTTTAATAATTTTCTTCTCTACCTTAGTTTTCTGTTAACATATTATTATCTGCTGAATTTTCCTATTCATACTTCCTTGTAGTCAAGTTGTTGGGCGCTTGATTTTGTCTAGTGTTTGGAAAGTGACTGGTAAACAAAATGAATCCTTCCTAAAGTATTTGTGTCAGAAGTGTATCTCCTTTGATGTTCATGCATTGAATAATTCCAGATGTTTTAGATGTTGTTATCAAATATATCAAATATATTAAAAAAGAAAATAAGGTTCTGGTTAATGAAAGCTGTAAGTGCATATTGAAGTTATTTATCAATTTCCAAGTCTTATTACCAGTCAGATGAACTGAAAGGATAACAGACTTCTTCTGTTACCAATTCAATTAAATTTATTGCTAAATCTTAAGTGTATAGTTAAATCTTTTTACTGTGGGGTTTGGGTTGTCTGAGGTTTCTTGGTGGGGGGTGCTGATTTTGTTTTTTGTGGTTAGATATTAAAAGTCATATGGATATGGTCCTAGATAACCAGTCATACATTGCCCTGCTTGAGGAGGGGTTTGGACTAGATGGCTTCCAGAGGTTTCTTCAACCTCAATCATTTTGTGATTCTTTTCTCACAATTCAAGTTTTGAGCAGAGGTGGATGTTGCAGGCAGTAAATTGTTGTTATTGTTGAGTAGATAAAGCTATATTTGAAATGAAACTTCTAAGACGTATCTTATTCTATTAAAGAATACTTTTAAGGATATGTTTTACAGGCAGAAGTAGTGTAGTTCCTGTAGTTCCTGTAGTTCCTATTTTGGTTTGAATAATTCTTCTCTCCTAAAGAGAGAAGATTTCCTCTTTTTAAAAATTTCTGTGGTTTTGGTGTGTTGGGTTTTGTTTGGTTGGGTTATTTTTCCTTTTTAATAGATTGGGGATTTTTTTGGTTCTCGTTATTGCTTAATACAATATTATTACAGGAGGATGAACCACAGGAGGATGCTAAAGAACTGCAGCAGGGTAAACCGTACCACTGGAGAGACTGGTCAATCATTAGGGGAAGGGACTGCCTGTATATCTGGAGTGATGCTGCAGCCCTGGAGCTTTCTAATGGTAGTAATGGATGGTTCAGATTTATCTTGGATGGAAAACTGGCCACAATGTATTCCAGTGGGAGCCCTGAAGGAGGATCCGATAGCTCAGGTAGACTTTTTGTATTTCAAGTCCAGGTTAAGTTTTGAGACCGTTACATTTGTTTATGTAATTTGATTTGAGCTATTTTGTTTTGCAGGAATTGGCTTACTAAATAGTAAAGGATGTAAACAGGTGGAAGGTGGTCAGTTAATTGTGATGCATTTTATCAGATAGCATGTGGCCATAACTTGACTTTCTTGTTGAATTGTGTTAAGTAAACATCTTGCCAGTAAAAGCATATTAACTTTTTGTTTTGATTCTTCTCCATGCGTACTTAATTTTTTCACCCCAGTCATTAAAAGCACTTTGTAGTGACCATCCCAGGAAAAGCAGGTTGAAATGGTGATTTGCTGTTTGCTTCTAGCTAGCAGAATGAATTTGCATGTGTTTGAAGACAAAGTAATGGAAAGTTTCTCACTGAGATTGGGAAACAAATTAGTGTCTTAATTCTTTGCTGGAGAGAGGATAAGGGAACAGACCTTATGCACTGGCAATGCACAGGTGGTTCTGATTTTCTGTACAGAATACACAACTTGTTCTGGATGCAGAAACAACCCTCCTTTTATTGTTTCATCTTTTTTTGCAGCAGTTCATGCATTTATGAACCTGCAGACATAAAATGCTTTGCAATATTACTGTGTTTTCAATGAGCCATTGAGTGAAATAACAGAACATATTATGATTCAGGATGGAAATGAAGCACTAGTGACTTCATGCATCAAGTTTGGGGCAAGAAGACAATGCAATATAGTGTTTCTGATTATAATGTAGCTGGAAACCACTTACAGATTTATTGACTTTTTGGTCAGAAAAGTGTCTTTGCATTCTTTTTAATAAGGTTAATGCCTTAAAAGGTAAACAAATCCTGTGTTGAGATACTTGTTTATCATACAATACAATTATAAGAAGATTCATGAAGATAATTTTTTAAATTCTCATACCCCCTGGATGCCAAATTTTTTGGTTTTTGCTTCCAAAGGGTCTGGACAAGAGGATGAGACTATTTCTGTGTAAGATGAGTGGAATGACAATAGCTCAGATGAATTTGGAGTGAAGTGAACTTAGAAGAAGTCAGATTGAGCATTTAAGATGTTACTTTAAGTCACTCTTTCAAAAAAGATGGAATAAATTTAATAAGATACCTAGTCTGAATATCATGGAGGGAAAGGAGCTAAATGTAGGATTAAATGAGGCTTCTTGCAATATGTAGTCAAATAGACATCTACTAAGATTGCTGATGTTGCAGTGTAATTTGCCTGAACTTTAACCATGAGCTCTAAGCATGTGCAGCAGCCTTTTTTTACTTAAAAAATTAATATTTGTTAACTAAAATGACTACAGTACAGTATAGACTTGGAATAGTATCTTTAAGTCCTGAACTGTACTATATGTTCTGCTGTCCTAAATCATTACTGATTAATCTCATGGTGTACTTTTTAGTAGCTTCACAACTGGCAAGAATAGAGGATTGGGTAGTAAAATCTGTTAGTGTGTATTGCATGATGAAAGTTGAGGTGGGTGGTCAAGTATATATACTGTGAACATTTTGGAAGTCTGTACTCACCCCTCTCCACATTAACTCTACACCTGTTTTGTTTGAATTTTTAGAAAAAAAATTCAATGCAAAAATTAAAATTTAATGGTAATTCTGAAGCTTTAAGTAAGTCTCAAAATTTCATCCAAGGGAACCTGAAATTATTCTCAACCATTTAGAAATACAGTACTTTCAGTGCAACATGTTATATAATAAATTTATTAAAACTTAATCCTGGAAATCTGAAAACAATTAAGAGAACTTTCATCTGGCATATCAAATCTCTCATATTTTTATAAGCCTTCTCTGTGTATGCTATGAAATTTAGGCAATAAAGAATTTTGTGCCTTGAGTGCATAATTATTTTTGCATTATTTTGTATTATAAAAAAGGGCAGATTTAAAAAGCCTAGTGCTTGTCATTGCAGCAAAAGGCAAACAGCAGTAATCTTTAATGAGGTGTTTCCATGTTTACTTTAAGTGAAGTTTTTGATAGGTTTTGTAGTCAGCCTTTTAATGACTAAAATACAAATATATGATTTACTAAAAACTGGTATTTTTGGAATAGCTTTTTAATTTCTTATTTCTGCAAACTTAGAGATTTGAGGATAGTTCATGCTGGCCATTCTGAGACCCATTTTTGAAAGACTAAAAATTTATGCTGAATTTCTTTGATCTTCCTATTATAATTGTAATGAAGAAATAATACATCTGGATTGCATCTTTCAGAAAGAGTTGCATTGTTGCATTGTGGCTTTGATGCAATCATAGGATAAATCACTGTTGAAGTACAGAAATACACCACACTGAAATTTAGCACACCCTTAATTTCAAACTTAATTTTGCATTGAATGTACTCAGTTGTTCTGCTCTTGAAAAAAAAAAAAAGCTACATAATGATGGAAGCAGTTGGAAAAAAACAAATTTGTTTCTTTTTAAATAGAAAGTAGGAGTGAGTTCCTTGAGAAGTTGCAGAGGGCACGAAGCCAAGTAAAACCATCTACCACAAGCCAGCCAATTTTATCAACACCAGGGCCAACAAAACTTACTGTAGGAAACTGGTCACTGACCTGTTTAAAAGAAGGAGAAATTGCTATACACAATTCTGATGGTCAGCAAGCTACAATACTGAAGGAAGATCTCCCAGGCTTTGTGTTTGAATCCAACAGAGGAACAAAGCATTCATTTACAGCTGAAACTTCTTTGGGTAAGTATGTAGGTATGTGTTATGTGCAGGTAGGAGCAAGTGTAGATGAGATAGTTTTATTTGTTGCTTTTCATAGCTATGAGAAAATGCGACTTTTCTAAAATACATGTTGCAGGGTCAGAATTTGTGACTGGCTGGACAGGCAAAAGAGGAAGAAAACTGAAATCCAAATTGGAGAAGACAAAGCAAAAGGTTGGTGAGCATCTGTAAATTTTATAATTAGAATTTAATTGAGTTTGTTTTATATTATAATATTTTTGGGGAGGTGTAGTTTCCTCTTAGAGGATTAAAATCTCTGATTTCAACTAGATATAATTTTATGTAAGGCTTGAAGGGGAAAGCATCAATCAGAAAAAAGCAGTTCTTTGGGTGATTTTATCCAACAGTCTTTGTAAATTCTGTGCTCCTTTAGAGAAAATGATTTTTTTAAAAAAAATAGGAAAATCCAATCTTCCTGACTTGCATTTGTATAATTCTTCAGTTTTTGTGGTTTGTTTTTTTATCTTTATGGGACAAGAAAAGATGTTACAATTGATACTACAGTTGTGTCAGAGGCATATAATGCTTCTGTTCATCTAGGTATTAATTTCAGACTGGATATCGTGACAGGGTGCTGGAAGTGAACAATCAGCATTGTTATGAGTTGTGGTAGTGAAGCAAAATGAGTAAACACCCTCATTTTAGATATCTTTAAAATTCTTTCACCTCAAAATGAAGGAGAAAAAAGAGGAACTAAGAAATCAAGTATTAAGCTCTTTACAAAAACCCCACAAAATGACAGTACATTTTGTGATCCGCTTAGGCCAAGGACTCAGGCTAGTCTTTAGTCTTGAGCTGTTTTGCAGATTCTAACATTGCAACTGATACATTCTGTACCTTGGAACTGCAGCATTTAAGGATATATATCTTAGGAAATGTGACACTAAATTGGAAGTTGAAATACTGTGTGTGAACAATAATAGGTGGGATGATAAAGGCAGTGCTCTCTTATACATAAGATTACGCTCTAGATCTCAAGCTTGTGTAATGTATTATTGTAGCACATAGAATGATAATGAAAAGGAAAGATTTTGGGGGAAATTTCATAGAAAAGAAAGATGGTGTTTAATAAGAACTTATTTAATCTGTATCTTGTGTGAACCATGCTTTGTAGAAAGAGTAATTCTTGGTATAAGAGGGTCTGTGTGTGAGTTGGTTTGAGGAATGTTGATAGAGCATTCAGAAACTGTATTAAACCTGCGTAGTTTTACATTTTAAATGATTACCTGATCCATTATACAGTTCTAAAAGAAAGATGGACAGATTGAGAATCATACCTTTTCCTGCTACCCTTTATGCTGTAACTTAATACATAATGGTAAATTTATGTCAATAAGATTTTGTTTGTTTCCATTTATTTCTCCTGTGCTTTTTTTTTTTTTTCGTTTCACAACCTTTGCCATTTCAGGATGCACATGGGTTTTTATTCTTCCCTAGTCTGCCTGTTGTGGACTAACTTAAAAAAATGACCAAGGTTGCAGTATCTGGAAGTATAGTAACAGTCTCATTACAGGAAGATCTGATTTCTGATTATCAATATCCATTTGTAGGTACGCACTATGGCAAGAGATTTATATGATGATCATTTTAAAGCAGTTGAAAGTATGCCTCGAGGAGTAGTTGTTACACTGAGGAACATAGCAACACAGTTAGAGTCTGCATGGGAACTTCATGCAAACAGGCAGGTAAGTGTATCTCCTTTATTTTTAATGTGTGACATCAGTGGAAATCAGATAATACTCACACTAATCTGTTATGATGTGAAGAAGAGTCATAGCATGTCTGAATGTGGGGAATTTTAATGCTTGTATTACCTAGTTAGGTACTATCCTAGGACTTTATTTTTCAACTGAAACAAGTAGACAGATCACTTTGTTTCTTGATAATGATGTTTTTGTTTTTCAGTGCATTGAGGGAGAAAATACTTGGAGAGATTTAATGAAGACTGCTCTGGAAAACTTAATTGTACTGTTGAAGGATGAGAATACTATTTCTCCATATGAAATGTGCAGTAGTGGCTTAGTTCAATCGCTGCTGACAGTTTTAAACAATGTGAGTTTATAGACATAAGTGTTTAAAGAAAAACTTCCTAAAAAATGAAATTAAGGCATATGCTGTAATTTAAATATCCATTATAAATCTGTCTTTATCCTGTCTTGGTGAAAATTGGGCAGACTTGCTCCAGTTACTGGTCTACCTATTGAATATAAGCTATTACAATAGATGACTTTAGTTTGAATGAGCCTTTAAAAATCTGTGAATCAACTATGTTCAGGTCTAGTGGCTGATGATTAGCTTTTCACATACAGACTTCAAATCAGAATTTCAATGAGACTACATAGATATTTTTGCTTTATAAAAATTAAATAAATTATATTAAATGTAACTTTTTTTTTCTCTCTTAGAATGTTGATTTGGATGTGAAACAAGACTGTAGTCAACTGGTGGAGAGGATAAACGTTTTCAAAACAGCATTCAGTGAAAATGAAGATGATGAAAGGTAAAAATAATACCAAACCAAGAAAATCCCCTTTGAAATTGTGTGGAAGTATGGTATGTTTAAAGTAATTTAAAGACAAAGTACCTGTTCTTTCCATTTCAATGAAATAGAAACTTGATCTTAAAAGACAGCATCTAATATTGAGGTAGCAATTGAAAATTTTTAAGAGTTAACCTATAGAACATCTATTGACAAAAATAAAGGTGACTTGTTTATCACTTTGCAGATTAGTATCTTTCTTATTGTGCTGTAACCATGTGACTAGAACAGATACCATCAGTAGAAATAGTGTGCTGAGATAGTTTCCTCAGCTGGGTCCTGTTTTCTGAGATACTGTAGAAATTTTTTCTTTGTTTTGTTTTCTGGTAACATAGTAACTGTTCTCTTTCACAGTCGTCCAGCAGTTGCATTAATTCGGAAATTGATAGCAGTGTTAGAATCTATTGAACGTCTACCTCTCCACTTGTATGATACACCAGGATCTACGTATAATCTTCAGGTAAATGCACAGTGACAACGGCATATCGCACTGAGTGGTGCACAACTGACTGTTGCATGTTGCACACCTTGTCTGCAAGAATCACATTTTGTAGATGTGGATAGAATTAGGTGAAGAACAAGCAAAATTTTGACATCTCTTTCCTCTAAGACGTAAATGCGTGGCTGGTCCTCTGTCACTTTAACACTGTGAGGTAAAAGTAAATTTTGATTTAAGAGATAATGTGTTTGTTCTTTTGTCTTCAGGTGTTGTTGTCTTTATATAGGAACATGCCCTCTAGTTAAAGGACATGTTACTACGATTACAAGACAAAATTATTAGTAAGAACAGGAGATAGGCTTTAAAGGGTTCTGTCTACGGCTCTGTGTCCAACTGGTAATGCAAGATACCTGCAGGCTCAGCAGTTTCTTGTACAGAAAATTTGGCAATTTGGCTAAAATATTACTTGTTTTTTCCTAGTTTGCGTGGAGTCTTAATTTTTTCTATTTGAAAGCACAGTTAAGGATTTTGCAACTTCGGTAGGAAAGTTTAAATATTTCTGTTTTCATGTCATGAAATGTCTAGGAAATAGTTGGGAAAAGTTGCAAAACTACTGTTGCTGTTCAATATTTTTGAAAACAATTTTCAGCTTCTATATTATTGTATTTACTAGTCAACAAATAACAGCTATGGAGACATAGGAAAAGTGAGAAAATGTTAGCTGAGTGTGTAACTGACTTGCACATTGTCATAGTAAAGAATTGTTTGGATAATTGAAAAAAGGTAGTACTAGGAAATTACTTCGTAAAGCATTTCATTAGAATATAGTGTTTAAGTTAGAGCAACAAAGATACTTGATAGGCCACTAAAACAGTTGTAGTGAAATACACTGCTTTTGTTAAAATTCCAAAACCTAAACAGAAAAGCCTATATTAACATTTAGCTGTTCTTTCAGATCCTGACCAGGCGCTTGAGGTTTCGTTTGGAACGTGCCTCAGGGGAGACGTCTTTAATAGATCGAACCGGTAGAATGCTAAAGATGGAGCCACTGGCAACTGTTGAATCTCTAGAACAGTATCTCCTGAAAATGGTGAGCTGCATACCACACACAGAGTTCATAGGGAATAGTTATATTCCGCTTCTTTAATATTTGATTTCTTTTCTTTCACATGTAGGTAGCAAAGCAATGGTACGACTTTGATAGGGCTTCATTTGTTTTTGTACGAAAGCTACGAGAAGGCCAGACATTTGTGTTCAGGCATCAACATGATTTTGATGAAAATGGAATTATTTACTGGATTGGAACAAATGCAAAGTGAGTTATTCAAAGCTAGATATTTTTAAATCAGACACAATAAACTATAATCCATGAGGCAGGATGGGGACAAAATTCATAATGAAATCTGTTATTTTCTTAGAAGTGGGAAGTATCTTTTTATCAATAGAATTACATTTCTTTTGGATCTACTTAAATAGAAAAAATATTAGTCACTTGTGTTGAGGATTTATTTGTATGATCCCTTAGAAGGTGGAGTGGGGAAGTTTGGATCTTTGTTTTTGCTTGCTATGGTTCTATTTGATTTTGTTGGTTCGGTTTTTTTTTCTTTGCTACAGTGTTTTAAAAAACACAAACATGTTTGGATATCTAAAGTTATCTTATTATCTAAAATTAAGTTGATAGTTTCAGTGTGTGATAAACTCACTGTTTTATGCAATTTACAGTAAATTTCAAATGTTACTGAAACCAGTTTTTTAAATTTAAGTAATAATTGAACAATATATTTCTCTTTTTAAATACAGAACTGCATATGAGTGGGTAAATCCAGCAGCCTATGGCTTGGTAGTGGTCACATCTTCAGAAGGAAGAAATCTGCCTTATGGTCGTTTGGAAGACATCCTGAGCCGTGACAGTTCAGCTCTCAATTGTCACACTAATGATGATAAGAATGCTTGGTTTGCCATAGATCTTGGCCTTTGGGTTATACCGTCAGCCTACACATTACGCCATGCTCGAGGTTATGGACGATCTGCTCTCAGAAATTGGGTTTTCCAGGTATCTAAGGATGGACAGAACTGGACTACTTTGTATACTCATGTTGATGACTGTAGTCTCAATGAACCAGGGTATGTCAGTGTATTTTATCACTTTTCATAAAACGGAGTGCAGTTAAAAATGTACTTGACTGTAGACTAGTTTAATGTGTACTGTAGTTGTAATAATGTATCTATCTAAAGAAGTGATACAAATTATCAAGGATGGGCCCCAGAATGAGTGGGCCCCCATAGGGGCTTTGTGTGGTTCACATAATGGTATTTATGCTTTTCTATCCCTTTAAATTTTGCCTTTTGTTTTTTGACAAAATCATAACAGCAACATTCATCCAAATAGGTGTCAATAGGTTTATATATCTTGTAATGTGCATACATGATCAGTGTTATGGTTTTGTTTACTTTGGTACTAAGGTTTTTTGGTTATGCCTTTTTTTTCCTGTTACCTACCAACACTTCTTTCTAATAAACTTCAAGGTCTACAGCAACATGGCCTTTAGATCCTCCAAAAGATGAGAAACAAGGTTGGAGACATGTTAGAATAAAACAGATGGGAAAGAATGCCAGTGGGCAAACACACTACCTCTCCCTGTCTGGGTTTGAACTTTATGGCACTGTGAATGGAGTATGTGAAGATCAGCTGGGTAAGAAAAAGAAATGTATATCCTATTTGCTCCTTTAAAATGCTAATGAGCATACAATATGAAAATCAGTGTAAAAAAGGTTAACTTTTGCAGTTGAACTTGCTTAGAAATAAGCTCTAAATTATTCCCCATTCAATACTTTTAAGTCTTTTCAATTTACATTTCTTGTAGGAAAAGCTGCTAAAGAAGCTGAAGCAAATCTGAGAAGGCAGCGGCGTCTGGTCCGTTCTCAGGTGTTAAAATACATGGTTCCAGGAGCTCGTGTAATCAGAGGAATTGATTGGAAATGGAGAGATCAGGATGGAAGCCCGCAGGGTGAAGGCACTGTTACAGGAGAACTGCATAATGGTGAGCACAAATTGCCTGAATTTATAAATGTCCGTTGCATGATTACATCATGCAGAATGGGTAGCATTAAAGTACTTCCTCTGTAATGCCTTGATAAAGTTGATAAAAGTTTAAATACTTTGGAGGGAAGAAGCTTAAAATACTACAACTGTTGGGTCCATTTGTGAAATTCCATTTGAACGCATTAAAAAAATTCTTGCTGTAAATGAAACTTACATACGGCTTTGGTTAATTCAAATTTTAAACTGTTATTCAAATATGAAACTGTTACTTAGACATCTGTTACAAACTATATGAAGGGGACTGAGGCAAACTGATAAATTAAGCTTTGGGCCTGCAAGATCTGTAATTATCTTCCTCATCTCTTCTAGCTGAGCATTTGCAATAAATTTCTTGACTTTTGTTATATCCTATACCTTTCCTACCTTGCAAGCTTCTTTGGGATCAAGTTTTTGGTTTTTAGTTGAAGCATGAAAATTTATTAACTTGAGTAGCAAAATAAAAACCTGCAACAGCCAGGGAAGTCAGTACTCAGGAAGTTAAGTTATTGAGGAGGTTCCAGGAGAGGTGGTGATCTTGTCAGCTGAATATGCTGTCCACCATTTCCCTTCTCTTCCCCCAGTTTTGAGATATATAAGGCTTGCCTTGTTTCTGAAGCACCTTCATCCACTTTTAGCTTCATTTTTAGCTAGACTTGAAAGTTTCTTCTGGTTTGTTAAGTTGCTAGCTCTCAAACATGGAGAAATCTCTGAAGTACAATCCCTTAAAATTATTTGAAATTGAACTTTATTTAAGCTGTTCAATACAGCTTGTGAGGAAGTCTTCCATCATCCATATATTTTTCTTATCAGATGCAACAGTATCTGTAGCTATATTGTAACTGAAGACTTTAGGTATTATTGGTGAGTAGTATTCTACCAAATCAGTGGTTTTGTTCCTGTGTTCCGGTAACACTTTCCCATTTAATGATAGGTGAAATTGAGATTTGTTTATCAAATGCTGATTCCAAACCATCTCATTCCTGTCACATCTTTCTTTCGTACAGAATTTTGAAAGTAGTATCTAATTTACTTTTTGGTTGTTGTTCACAAGTGTAGACAAATGTTGAGGATTTTTAGGCCTGTAATGATGGAGCAGTACAACTTTGAGTACATAATATGTACTTAAAACTTGTTCAGATTTAAAACTGCTTGTAATTAATACTTTAGGGAAAAGAACTACACAAAACAAAACCATTTATTTAATTATGCTTTGAAAAAAATACTGGTTCAGATATTCATAAAGGGGAAAAATTATACTGTTGAACCACAGTATGAAAATTTATTTTGTATTTGATATAAAAGGCAAATAAATAAAGAAGAAAAAAAATCCAATTTGCTTCACAACTTTACCCTTGAAAGGTTTTGTGACATGAAGCTACTCAACTATAGCTTATGAAGAAAGAATAAAATAATATTATAATAACATGATCCAAACGTGCTCATTTGAAGATGAGATGTCTAGTTATCATATCTAAAAACTTTATCCATTTTTAACTACTTTTCCTCCAGAGTAATATTTGTAAATAGCAAATTGCCTGTGGTGATCTGTTTCGGTCTAGGAGTGATGACTTTTGGATAGTTAAAAGCTGAATGTGCACATGACTGTAATAACAAGAATATTTTACTTGATATTAGCTCTTTTCTGTTTGAAAGAAGAAAAATACGTGTGTATCTGGACCTGATATTTGTTTTGACTTTGTCTGAGAAGATTACTAAGCTTTAGAGATTCCATTTTTGGATGAAATGTGTATCAACTAAAGTAGTTACACCAATATTTGTTGCAGTTAAGATACAGTGAGAAATACTAGAAGGAATTTTTAGGTGACTCTTAGATTGTGGTACATTACAAGCCAAGTAAAAATAAATCATTTTGCCCCCATTTTTGTCCTAGTTAGCTAAATTTTGTATGTTACCCTCATTATTGCAGATTTATTATAATTAGCTGTTAAAAAGTTTTGCTACTCAAAATAATGAAGGAACTGAAGAGTAGCATCTCTTTGGAGTTTTGTTCTGGTCCCAAGATAGTTTTTTTTCTATGAAACATTTCTCTTTGCAACCCTGAAATTTTACTTGATGTAGCCCTTACCTGATTGCCATAATTATTTTTTTTTAGTAATAAGGAATGTTCAAGTATGTGTAACTTACTGAACTAAAAAGCTACGTATCACTAAATTAGTTCTTGCAATTTAAGAATAAGAACTCTCAAACAAAGCAGTTTTATGATATCTCTTCTCTTGAGTAAACATGCTTATCCATAAGCATCCAACAAAGAAAAAATGTTTTTGAATGTCCTTGTAATAATTACAGCTTCTTGACAGATGTAGTAAAGTTATATGTTTTAATATACATTTTTGTTACTAGAGAATACAATTTTGATAGCTGCTAAAACTATTTTGAGAGATTCTAGTAGATCAGGTCCCTTCCTGGAGGAAACTTTATTTTTGCTGAATTCTGTGACCCTGAAAATTAAGACTGCAAGAACAAGCAGCCTCTAAATTGACAACATTACGAAATGCTAAATTGTTTAGATTTAAGCACTTCCTTTTTAATTGGCGTTAAGGGTTATTTAGCCCTTAGGTCATTTATTCAGACATACAGCCCTTATTGAGAAGCTGATCCCACATTGTGGAGCTACTGTCTGACACGCCTCCTGTCTGCTTTCTGCTGGATCTCACAAACTCCTGTCCCTTTCCAGGCTGGATTGATGTCACCTGGGATGCTGGTGGCTCTAACTCTTACCGTATGGGCGCAGAAGGAAAGTTTGACCTCAAGCTTGCACCAGGGTACGACCCTGATTCAGCGGCATCACCCAAACCTGTTTCATCCACTGTTTCAGGCACAACGCAGTCATGGAGCAGCTTGGTGAAAAACAACTGTCCAGACAAGACGACTGCTGCTGCAGGCTCCTCAAGTAGAAAAGGAAGCAGCAGTTCTGTGTGTAGCGTGGCAAGTAGCAGCGACATCAGCTTGGGTTCGACCAAAATGGAGCGGAGATCAGAAAGTGTATTGGAACAAAATATAGTTCCAGGCACTGACGTCCATGAACCAATTGTTGTTCTGTCTTCCGCTGATAGCGTGCCTCAGGCTGACATAGGGTCATCTTCCAGTGCGAGCACCAGCACCTTAACAGCGGACATGGGAAACGAAAATGCAGAGAGGAAGTTAGGTCCTGATAACTCAATACGTACTCCTGGGGAGTCCAGTGCTATATCCATGGGAATTGTTAGCGTAAGCTCTCCTGATGTGAGTTCAGTCTCCGAACTGACTAATAAAGAAGCAGCTTCCCAACGACCTCTAAGCTCTTCAGCGAGTAACAGACTCTCAGTCAGTTCTTTGTTGGCTGCTGGGGCACCCATGAGCTCCAGTGCAAGTGTTCCAAACTTATCATCTCGAGAAACTTCTAGCCTGGAGTCCTTTGTACGAAGAGTGGCAAACATAGCACGTACCAATGCCACAAACAACATGAATTTAAGCCGGAGTAGCAGTGATAACAATACTAATACTTTGGGAAGAAATGTTGTGAGTACTGCAAGTAAGTAAGCTATTTTTATTTTTAGTTGACGATTTGTTGTTTCTTTGACTTTTGTTACACTTGAGTTTGGATTGTGTTGGCCGAATAGAGAAATGTACTTAGAGCATTGTACTTGACCTTTTGTATACCTGTAGAACTCATGAAGGACTCACAGAGTTCCTGTCAGCTGAAAAGTGTTACATCACACTGTGATGTCAGATCACAGGTACCCATCAAATAGAAAGAAATTTGAAATTGATGATTGAAATTGATGTTGATAATATGTTTAAGGAGAGACTGTGGTTTAGAGAGAGAGGATGAAAGTCTAGCAACAGTTGCTAATGTCAGGTACTTAGACTTTCTGATCTGGTAGATTTTGCATATTTCTGTTATTTTTCCATTTTCCTCAGGAAGGGCAGTTCGAGTGTATTGTGAAGTGACTGAGCATAGGAGCTAAGAACAGTACAAAGGAAAAGGAATTACAGTATAATGAAATGTTAGTAGATTCCTGATTCTGTCAGGCTGCAACTCTAATACTGAGTATCTAGAGGTGGTATGGTCATTAAGGCTTAGTTTTGTTGAACTGTTCAGGCATATTAAATGTAAGGAAGTTTGTAGTTAACAGTGTTTTAAATGACATTTTGTACATGCTTTAATGTTTGCATGTTCTCAGATTATATGTAGGAGCAAGGTAAGTTGTAAACCTCTTTGTTGTGGGTTCACTCTTTATTGAGCATGCTCCCATCAAAGTTGTTACTTGTTAGGTATTTTGTTCTCTGGTGGCGATAATATTTTAAATAGAGAATGCATTTCATGGTGTAGGCAAGTTAGAAAAGTGAAATTACCTAAGCTAGGAAAAAGCGTAACTTTATTGTTAAGCTTTCATGCTTCTCATGATTATCAGTGAAGCTGGTGAAGGGTCTGAAGCAGCTGAGGGTTGTTTAGCCTGGAGAAAAGGAGGCTCAGGAGAGATTATTGCTCTCTACAACTACCTGAAAGGAGGCTGTAGTGAGATGGGGGGCAGCCTCTTATCACAGATAGGAAGTGGCAGGGGAGGTTTAGATGAGACACTAGGAAAAATTTCTTCATTGAAAGGGTAGTCAAGCACTGGAATGGGTGGCTCAGGGAAGTGGAATCACCATCCCTAAAAGTGCTCAGAAGTTGTATAGAAGTGGCACCTGCAAACATGGTTTAGCAGTTAGCATGACAACGCTGGGCTAACATCTGGACTCAGTCTTTGAGGTCTCTTCCAACCTTAACAACTCTGTGACTCCATCCTTCCTTATTTAGAAATGTGATGTTTGCTTTTAGCATTCTTAAATATTTTTAAATACTGAATGCTTTCTTTTTGACAGGGAGATTTTTTTTTAATGTATCCTTACATTCATGTTGTGATACTGGGGATGGGGGTGAAGTCTTTTGCAACTTGCAATAAGAATGTAAATAAGATACTCAAAGAAAACTTTCCAGTAATTGATCCTCTTATAGACAGATAGTGGCTCTGATTCTGAAGTAGTTTTATATTGAGGGGAGAGAACTTAAGAGGCAACTTAAAAATTTAAATCTGTGATAAAAATAGTCATACTTTATATTGTCCTTCATATAGGAATTATTTTGGTTTATACTTTTTATATGAATAGAAACTGTAAATGGTGACTCGTGTTCCTAAGAGAGACTGAAGACTAAATTTGAGCAATCTCACCAGAGTCCAATTAGAGCATTGTAAAAAGCTTGATTTTTTTTAAAAAAAGATTTTTTTTTTTATTTTTTGGATTTTTTTAGCCTGTTCAGGTTAAAAAAACCCAACCAACTCAACTAAAGACCAACCAAACCAAACAAGAACCCCCCACCATCAAACAAACTATCCACAACAACCCAACACCCCAAAAGTCAAGACTGAAATCATCATTAGTGAGTTTAGTCTTCCAGGACTTTCTGTACTGGTTGCATTGAAAATATCAGTATTTGCCAGAAGCTAAATGCTGTCTAGAGTAGCCAATTTCCATTTGCTCTTGAATTCAGAGTAAATGAAATGCTGATGGTTAATGGCTTTTTCTGTTTGCTGTAACGGCAAAGAGTTTGCTGTTATTAATTAGCAGAGGGTGAAAGATGTGAATACTGAGCAACTTATTTTCAAGCTCTTGAACAGCAAAAGAAGAACTCTTTGGTTTTTAATTTCCCTGCTTTCATAGAGAAGAACATAAGCTTATTAACAACCCTAAATTTAAAATTTGCACTTTCCCTCATTCCCCCTGCATTATTATATTTTTATTTGCAACATGTTAGCTATGTTCTTAAGAGGCAGGGATGTATGTAGTAACAGAGAGGGTAAGCAGAGACAGTAACATTTGTTTTTCACAAAAAGCTACCAAATTTGTTTAGGGGAAGAAGCTTTGTTATAGCCTTCTTTCAGGGTAGTAACCTTTGCAAACTTTGGTAATAATTATATGAAATGCAGAGATGGGGTTTTTGTTATTTTTGTTGGTTTGCTTTTGTTTTTTTAAGAAAGCAATTTCTCAGTTCATATAAATAGCAATAATGAAAATTTTTCTTTTAAAACTGAAAAACTTGCATTTGGTGAAGTTCAGAAAAAGTAGATTGAAAAACCTAAGCCTTAAATTCTTAGTATAGATGGCCCCTTGACTTTTTCTTTCCAAACTTGTCATTAATATCCTTGTTTAAAGATGGATGAGAACATGTTTTGCAGACTGGGATATAAATGTGTATTTGCACATAGGGATAACTTATATTCAGTTATGTATACTATCTGAAGCTGTTTTTGTTGAGTTTACCATGAGTTCAGTTTTGTTTCAGTTGTTCACTAAAATGCGTTTACTGTTTTATTTGAATGTACAGTAAGGTAACTTTTTAGTTGTTGTTTGCTTATTCTGAAAATTATAAATCATCCAACATAAGTCATATGTTTCACAGTACTGTCAGTTCAAGCTTGTTGGTTGTGATGAACATATCTTTTAGTAGTTGTGTGAAAAATAACAAGTCAGAGCTGATTTAAGAACCTTAGAAAAATGCACAATAAGCACAAGTTTCACATTTGTTCTAATATGTTCTGTTCCCAATTCACTTATATATAATTAACTTGTTTGCACTATATAATGTTGTAATTTAGATACTAAATTTCATTTTAGGCTTAAAGACAGATCACAATGTTGGACTAACAGATTTCAGAAATTCATATGTTGAAAATGAAATGAAGTAATTTCAGATTTATAGTGGGGTTTTGGGGATTTATTTGATAAAATTATTTAAGTGTTTGCAAGGGAATAAGCTCAGAAGTGGGCATCTGTGTTGTAAGGTGCACTTTTACATTGGGAAACTCTTCCCTTTTATAGTATATTGTTCTTTATTATAAAATAACACACTGATGATTTTTCAACCCCAAATATATTTTTCAATGCAGGAGTCATGCATGTAAGTTGTACTCTTCAAGTCATCAAATCATTTATTTTATCTTACCATATCTTTATCTATAGCTTCTCCTCTTATGGGTGCCCAAAGTTTTCCTAATCTGACTACAACTGGTACCACATCAACAGTGACCATGTCTACATCCAGTGTTACTAGCAGCAGCAATGTAGCTACAGCAACTACAGTTTTATCTGTTGGTCAGTCGCTTAGTAATACTCTAACTACTAGCCTAACATCAACATCTAGTGAGAGCGATACAGGGCAGGAGGCAGAATATTCTTTATATGGTAAGTTTAATTTTTAAATGAACGTAAGCATTAGACTTCCCATTAATGACTTTTCCTTTTATCCCATTGTTATGATTTTCTCATATTTACTGAAAAATATTTGAAAGTTGAGCTGTTCGTATGTTGCTAGTTCTGTAAGGCAGTAAGTAAAATGTTAACGTAGTAGTATTTCCTTATGTTTTCAAATCTTTATTTTCAGCAGTTTCTATCCCATATTACTATGATTTATGATATAGTTTATCTAAGCACTTGAATATTTTCCCTCATCCAGTTTAGCTCCTAATGTAGTTTGCATATGTACTTCTAATTACCATCAAAGTATTTTTTGTTTTGTTGTATAGGCATACTACATGCACAGTCTGATGTACCTTGTGTTACTCTATTTTTAAAGCATCCACCATTAGGCACATTAGCTTAAAATATCTTCCAGATATCTCAATACTCTAATAGTAATTGCAAAAAATTGGAAAAAAAAACACAAAAATTGACCAGAAGAATGAAATTGCGTGATTTGACAAACAGATCCAGAGTTGTGTGGACGCTATACGCTAGAAACAGACTTCAGGACAGAGGGTACTTGAGGCTCATGAATACAGTGATAGAGGATTTAGATAATTTGGTCAGTAATACATAGGAGTCATGCTGATAAAATGAAGTCAAGAAAAATCTGGGTTGGATATGGGAAAATACTTCTTAATGTAAAGTTTATTGAACTGTGAGATATTCTTGAAAGAAAGATACTTGATTTATTTAAAATATTGTTGGATTAAAAATGTATTCTATTTTGTTGCCTATTGAAATTACTTGAAAAATTTCTGGTCATTTCAATGGGTATTGGAATTGGACTGTTTGGAGGCAGTTGATTAATATAGCTGCATATACCATTTCCCTTTACTCTTTTAATTAAGTCTAATTTGATACTTTGAGTGACAAGTCTTAAAATATATCACAAACTACTGAACAAGTAGAGTGCATTCAAGTATCAGTAGGTGTTGTAGCAAAAATACAAAGGGTATTTGGGTGGTATAGATGGTTTCTATGTGCATAGAAAAATGTACAAGTTCAATGCTTCATCCCAGTCCACTTGGATTGCTGTGAACTTCTTTTCTGGTTTTGGGAGGTTGTTTCTTAAATCTTAGTACTGAGTGAAATGGAACTTTGCCTTCAATTTCTTGTTACAGTAATTAATTAGCAATTGAACCTTTAAAATATCACTCTTAAATGTTTATCTTCTATGTCCTTTACATTATAAATTAAGGTCTAAGCCACATATTTTTAGTGAAAATTACATCACTAACCTATTTTTAAATTATTGAGACATAGAAACAGATAATATGCAGTTGTGCACCATTTTCTGGTGTTCTTTTGTAATCTAAATAAATGTAATTATAAAATGTTACAGTCAAACGAGAAGCAGATCAATCTTGCTGATCACTATTGATTGTACCAATAGTAAGTGCTTCTATAGTTAAGCTGTTGACTAGATCCATGGACTTTTTAACAGGTGTATGATTTTGTCACAGCTTTTATTCCTGTTATGCAATAAGCAATGTTTTAGTTTTCTTTTTGTGTTTTAAGTGAGATTTGTTCTTCCCAATGCTTTTGTTCCTTTGTTAAAAATTCTGCTTCAAAAGTTATTCTTGTCTTTTGTTCTGTATGTAAATATATATGTGTGTGTTATAGATTTTCTTGATAGCTGCCGAGCTAGTACTCTGTTGGCAGAGTTAGATGATGATGAGGATCTACCTGAACCAGATGAAGAAGATGATGAAAATGAAGATGATAACCAAGAAGATCAAGAATATGAAGAAGTTATGGTATAGTATAGTTAGCATTGATGGTATCTTAATTGACCAACACCTACTTTAAAAATCCACAGACTTTTTGGGCAGTAGGAAGTCCTAGCTACAGTATCTCCATTAGTTAAAACAAATCTATTTAGAATTATTTAGTTTCTTGCATGTAGTCAAAACCACAAGAAAAGTGTTTTTAAACGGCAGCATACCCAAGACCTTACAGGTCAGAATTAATGTGTTAAAACCAGGCTGGGAACGAGTTGATGGGTTACTAGTTCACAGGCTGATGAAATTGTATAACTGGATACACTGCTGCATTTTGTAATGATTGAGTTCTGCGGTATGTTTAACTGTAGGCCTGTATGAAGCTAGTGTTTGCCAGAGGAAGTCTCTCTCCTCAAGAACGCCCCCAAAATGCAACAGAAAAATCCATGGGGTGGGGGCTAGACAAAGCCTGGCATGTAGCTCACATGGTTCTTGCCTACACTATCACAAGTTCGAGCTTTTCATTTGGTTGTTCTTTTCTGGTATGAATAGTGCTTGGTCTTCTACCATCACTGAAGTGATCAGAATGAATATTGCAAGATCTAAGAAGAAAAATAGAAGGCTTTACTAATGCTAATTTAATGTTTTACAGAATAAATATAAATACTGTTTGATGGAGTTCTAGAAATTTCATCTTGTTATTAATATTCAAATATTTATTTCATTTGATCCAAAATATTTAGCGTTTTAACTTATTGTGTTTATGGTTTTAATAGAAACTCAGGTACATGACTAAGCATCTTGTTTCACCTTCTGCACAAAATACAAAGTTAGGAAAAAAACCAAGCCAGTGCAAATTAAGTGGGTCTGCATGGTAAACAGTGACTTTAGCTTGTAGAATGTTGACTGGTTTTAAAAAATTATTAAATGGAGTTACTATTGTTGTTCATGGGAAGTAGCAGAAATAGCTAAAATAGACTTTACTTTAGATTACATAGCAAGAAGCAGGTCTGGAAAAGAAATTTTTCCTTTCTTGGGTTCCAGTACTCTTCCCTCTGATATACCATGCAATTCTTCTTAATGAGAAGTTGAACAGATTAAAAGCATGTAGAAAATTCATAACCAATTAATACTTGTTAAAGCTTATTGAAAATTAGCTTTTTTTCCCTACCCAAATAGTTCAAGTATTTTGATACTTGATTTAATCTCTGGATAAAATGTGTATACTTATCTATCAATATATGTATACACTTTGGAAAAAAGTACTTCTTGTTTTCAAAAAAATAAATGTTTATTTTGACGTCATTGGATATATTACCAATACCACTGGTATTGCAAAGTTTGAGGAATACACAAAACATCTACACCAAATTTGCTGGTCTACAGTACTCTGTATTTTCCTATGTTCTGGTACCTCATGGAAAGTTTAATTCTTTCCAGAAACTATAAATACACCTGTGCCAGCTTTGATTTATTTTATGTTGATTTTATAGACAAAATTAACATAATGAAGACATAATGAAATGATGGAATGGGTAAGGTTGACAAGAACCACAGTGGATCATTTGGTCCATCCTCCTTGCTCAGTCAGGGTCATCCTAGAGCACATGGCACAGGATTGTGTCTTGATGGTTCTTGAATATCTCCAGGTTGACACACAGCCTGTCAGTGTGTGTTAACTCACACAGCAAAGTTCTTCCTCATGTTCAGTTGGAACTTCTGTGTGTCAGTTTCTGTCTCTTGTCCTATTGCTGGCTCCACTGAGAAGAGCCTGGATCCATCTCTTTGACACTGTCTTATCAGATACTGACAGACATTGATGAGGTCCCCTCTCATTTGCCTCTTCTTGAGGCTGAACAGGGCCAGCTCCCCCAGGTTTTCCTTTTAAGAGAGATTCTCCAGTCCCTTAGTCGTATTTGTGGCTTCCGTGAGTCCTCTCCAGGAGCTTCATGTGTCTCCTGACTGAGGAGCCCAGAACTGGATACAGCACTCCAGATGCAGCCTTACCAGAGCTGAGTAGAGTTGCAGTTTAGCTTGTGACTGCTGTATTTATGAACTCTCGATTTTTTAATCAAATTATTCTCTTTAGCAGAATCAAAAAAAAAAACCTGGGGTTTTGGGGGCTTGTTTGTTTGTTTGTTTTTAGGAAGAAGAGGAGTATGAAACCAAAGGAGGCCGTAGAAGAACATGGGATGATGATTACGTATTGAAACGACAGTTTTCTGCTTTGGTTCCTGCTTTTGACCCAAGACCTGGTCGTACTAATGTGCAACAGACAACTGACCTAGAAATCCCTCCACCAGGTATGCTGACAAAATATGTGATGCTCAATCTGGCTTTAGGGTGGAGATTCACTGTTAAGGGCCCACTGGATCTGGGGATGCTATCGCTGTTAATCAGTACAACATGCTCTTGTGGCTTTGTGGCTTTTCTCTGTTTGAATGAGAGTTTCATCTACCTCTGCAGATCTAAGCATTATTGAGGGAAAGGTAAATTAAGTACTGGGAATTTAACTAGGATCATCTCTTGCCATGATAAATAATAAAATCTCTTGATATGTTAAAGATGTGATAAAGATGCCTGGTTTGACCTGCAGGGACTTAACTGTGTTAAAGCTACTCAGAATAGATTTGATTGGAGAGGATGTGCCAAAACAGTGCAAAGCCGTGGCAGGGACAAGGTAATGCAGTGATGGAGCAGTGTGTATGGTTGACAGCACACCTGATCTTGCTCCTTAGTTCATTCTTCTTCAGCACTGTGGATGTACTCAATGTTCATTGCAGAGAGGAATAAGTAGGTTTTAGCATATTTGGAAATAAGCCACTGCTTATTTTGAAGAACTGAAAGAAAGGTACTGTGTAGGACAGGAAAAATGTATGTGCTGTGATAGTATCTAAGATGTTACCAAGATATAGGAATGAGTAGGGTTTTCAGAAATTCCTGTTAATTTTACTCCCATAAAGAAATGGTTCAGTCATAATTCAGTTCTTAGTTAAAACTCTGTCATCTCTTTGGCATATGTGCAATAAGTCATTACACTTCCTTATTGAACCATGTTATTGACGTTTAAGTCACCTTGTCATGCATTATATATTTTGTGTTAAGGGTTCTCAAATGATTTTTGCAGGTACACCTCATTCAGAGCTCTTGGAAGAGGTTGAGAGCATGCCTTCGCCACGTTTAGCACTTACCTTGAAAGTTTCGGGTCTTGGAACAACTCGAGAAGTAGAACTGCCCCTAACAAACTTTCGATCTACCATCTTTTACTATGTACAGAAATTGTTACAGCTTTCCTGTAATGGTAGTGTGAAATCTGACAAACTTAGACGTATTTGGGAGCCAACATACACGTAAGCTCACCAGTTCATTATTCTGTGTAGAGAACACTGTGACTGATTAGGAAAAGCATGTTAATTTTTTAACTCATCCTCTGTAATAAGCAATGCTATAGTTACATTTTTTGGTGTTTATGTCAGGATGTTATTACTCGTTTTAAAACGATGGCTATGCCTGCAAAACCAAGGAAAAAAAATGATAACCTTTAGGGATCTGCTTGGAAAAATCCCATGGGGTTATAGTCCTGGCGAAAAGAGAACTCCAGGAGAGTTGATTGATTTTTTTCAAGGATCACTTTCTCCAGACTCAAGAACAGTCCATCCTAATATGTAATATTAGTCAGGCAGAGTCAATAGGAGACCTGCCTGGATGAACAAAATAGCATGAAAGGGAAGCATGCAAGGAGTGGAAGAAGGGTCAAGGAGGATCTAGGAGGAATCCTAGTTGTCCAAACTTGAAGGCAGAGCATTAGGAAAGCCAGAGCACATCTGGAATTGAATCTGGTGATATGTGAATGGCAAAAGGTTAGTGAACACTTACTCAACATACAAGTCCATGGGACCCAATGGAATGTACCCATGGGAGCTGGCCATTCTCTGTTATATTTGGAAGGTCATGAGGATTGGGAGATACTTCTGAGGACTGGAGAAAGGAAGAGTCATTCCTGCCTCCCATAAAGGCAGGAAAGATCTAGGGAACTACAAACTGGTCACTCTTTCATCCTTGGAAAGGTGATGGAGGTAGTCCTGGAAACCATTTTCAAATGATGAAGGATAAAAAGGTGATTGGAAGTAGGTTGCATAGATTTGTGAAGAGAAAATCATGCTTAACTAGCCTTATAGTCTTCTACTATATGCCTAGCTCAGTAGCTGAGAAGAAAGCAGCAGATATTTCCTCAACTTTAGGAAGGCTTTCAACCCATTCTCTCTCACTGACAAAATTAGAAAGCATAGAGTAGATAGTGTCTGAAAAATGCCTGAACTCCTGGGCTCAGATGGTTGTGATCCTTGGTGTAAAGGCCAGCTGGTGTACCCCAAGGGTTGATAATGGGTCCAGGACTGTTTAAACATCTACATTAGTGGACCGTATGATGGAACAGAGTGGACTCTCACCTTCCAGGTGAAACAAAACTGGGGAGGAGTCACTGTTGGACCAGATGGTTGTGCTGCCATTCTAAGAGACTTCATCATGTTGGTGAAATGGGGAGGAGACTGGGGCTTCGTGACATTTCACAAAGGGAGATGTGAAGTCTGTCAGCTGGGGAAAATAACTCGGTGTATGCTGGTTCAGGCTGGAGGCCAGCTGGCTGGAAAGGAGGTTGGTGAAAAAGGCCCTGAGGGTCCAGGTGGATGTAAAGTTAAACATGAGCCAGCTTATGGACCCGAGTAGCAAAGAAGGTCAGCAGCACCCTGGGCAGCATTGGGAAGATTGAGTGAGGTGATAATGCCCATCTGCTCAGCACTGGTGAGATACACCTTCAGTCCTATGTCCCAGTTCAGGGCTCCTCGGTACCGGAGATATGAACACTGGAGTGAATGTAGCAAGGGGCTGCCACGAGGATTAAATAGTTGATTGCTTCTGTTGTAAAAAGAAGAGCATGAGAGATCTGTCTACCCTGGAGGAAAAAAGACTTGTGGGCTTTTGCCAATATGTATGAATACCTGATGGAGGACCTAGGGAAGCCAGACTGTGGACTTTTCTTTGTTGCAGCTTGTGAAAGGATGGGAAGAAAAAGGGGCTCAAACTGAAATACAGGAAATTCTATTTAAACATAATATTTGAGGGCCCTTCCTACCTCACCTAGTCTCTCGATGTTAATTTGACCTTACTAGCTTTATAGTAATAGACAGAAATTGTAAGACTATATGATGGGGAATGTTTTCCATTTACTACCCAGACGTAACTTCTGTCATACTAGAAGAATAATGTGAAAGCGACAACTGCAGTAAGGAGTGGTGCAGTATTTTTAACTGTAGTTCAGATTTCATCAGTGCTTATGTGTTGCACCTATTTTCTGAGTTGCCTTCTGTCAAAAATTGCCTGCTATAGCAAACTATTTTCTAGTTAGAAAGCATGAGAAATAGTTGTAAATGTGCATATCTTCTAAGTTAATGCACAGCAAGCTTCCCTAGGACTTCAAAATTTTTCAGAGTTGGTGCACATGTAGTGAAAAATCTAAAGCTGGTTTGGGAAATTTGCACTGTGAAGGTTGTTTGATTAGTCAAGTCTCACTTAAGGAAGCATTAATTAAATGCTTTGCAAGATACCAACATCATGAAAATAAAGCTTAAGAACTTTGCTGCATCAGGGTATCTCAGATGTTCTGTGCAGCAAAGAGCAGCTGCTGTTGCTGTTTTACATATTATCTAAATGCCACTGATACCTAAAAAAGTCAATGTATAACATAATTTAGAGGATGTGCTATGAGTGTGAAATATTAACTTATTGTTTTGATGTCTAGAATCATGTACAGAGAAATGAAGGATTCTGATAAAGAGAAAGAAAGTGGAAAAATGGTAAGACCTGCTTCTCTGCCTTTGTGTTTTATGGCTGTTTCAATAAAAACAAAAGAAATATTATTGCAGTTTTTGAAATGCTACATTAAAAAGAACTAACAGTTTTCAATTACTTAAAGAATATTAGTGAGTATATTTGTAAATGCATGCTCCTTTAAAAAAAAAGACACTATATATTGCATGTGAAATCTTAAAGACTTTACAATCAGGAAAAACCAACATTTGGTGGTTCCTGTTGTAGGGTTGCTGGTCAGTAGAGCATGTGGAGCAGTACCTTGGCACTGATGAATTACCAAAGAATGACTTGATAACCTACCTGCAGAAGAATGCAGACTCAGCTTTCCTGCGCCACTGGAAATTAACCGGCACTAATAAAAGTATTAGGAAAAACAGAAATTGTTCCCAGCTCATAGCTGCCTACAAGGTATATGTCTGCATCCAACCTTTTTTTTTTTTTAATTATGAATGGCTGTGTGCTTTGTTTTGCAGCTTTAAAGATTATTGTGGAGGGAGAGCCGTGGTATTTATAGGGAAGTTGAATGTTCAAAAGTCAGTTTCAAGTTTAGGTTCTGCTGCTCTTGCCTTTTTATTTTAATGTCTTCTGTTAAACGTAGTTGTGTTAAAATGCATTTGAATCGGGATTTGCACCATGCACAATTTGATTAAGTGCTAAGTTTGAACACAGTAACTGTTTTGATTTTTTTCAAGTCAACTTGTAATACAGTCCTAAAGACAGCAATAAAAGTAGTTTTCATTCTTAACCATTCTTTTTTTTTTACAGGATTTTTGTGAACATGGATCCAAATCTGGATTGAGTCAAGGGGCCATTTCTACTCTTCAAAATGCTGATATCCTTAGTTTGGCCAAGGAGCAACCCCAGGCCAAAGCTGGCAGTGGACAGAACTCCTGTGGAGTAGAAGATGTGCTGCAGTTACTTAGAATTTTGTATATAGTTGCCAGTGACCCTTACGCAGCACGGACTTCTCAAGAAGGTAACTTAGTTATTTTGCAGAGCTTCTGAAATATTTTAATGAGAAAAAAATAAAGTAAAAGTTTTCTCTTGATTATTTTCAGAAGGAGATGAGCATCCTCAGTTTAACTTTCCACCAGATGAATTCACAAGTAAAAAAATTACTACAAAGATTCTGCAACAGATTGAGGTATTACACTAATACATTATATGCAGTGTATTTATGTAGTATTGTTTTTAGGACTCAGTTTTCCTCTTCCTTACCTTGATTGTTTGAAATTATTGGGTTTTAGCCATTTTTGATTTTTTGAGTTGTTTCATACATATTTTCTTCCTTTATTTTGAATGATTAAATTCTGTAGGAACAGACTAGACTGAATAAAACCATGCAGTTTGTTTTTGTACAAAGCATACAAAACTTTTTTACTTGATATATTTTGGTTATGAATAATTATAACCTTATTTCTGTACCAGACATCGATGTTACAGTGTAATGTGTGTAAGTCTGCCTGATGACAATGTAAAAAAGACAATAGGTTATGTTAGGGTTCAGAGACATTTTATTACTCATGCATTCTACATAAAGCTTTCAAGAATAGCATTTAGAAAACATCCTATTGATACCACATTAGTTAGATACATTAAAAGGAAAACTTCAGGATGTAGTTCTTCAGCAAAACTACGTTTTCTTCAACAAAGATTAAAGAAGATTCTCAGCTTAATTACCCCTTGTGTGCTTTTTGAGGTTCGAGGTTTTGTTTTTACAGTCACATTGTCCTAATTACTTGTTTTAAAAAATTTTCAATTTTTCATTTTCTTTCAAAGACTGTTCTGGCACCATGAACATCCTTGTAGTAATACTTTCTGTAGTATAATTTATTGTAATTGTACTTCAGAAGGGGATGTAATAATATTTCAAGGGGATAATTTTCTGCCATCGAGTTTCTTTCATGTCTTCTGATATTGAAATGGTAATATCTGATTTCTTTTGGGCAAAACTCAGGAGTAATTCTTTCCAGGTAATTGGGTACTTAGATCTCCCCACAGCACTTTGAGTAGTGTATATCCCAGAGATTAACTACAGCTTTTAGTGTCTGTGTCAAAGCACCCTGTGTCCACTCTTAAGTCCTAGAAAAAATTATGAACTTAGAATCACAGAATATGCTGAGTTGGAAAGGATTTATCGGCATCATCGAGTCCGGCTCCTGGATCTGTGCAGGACATCCCAAGAGTCACACCCTGTGCCTGAGAGCATTGTCTGAATGCTTCTTGAACCCTGTCAGGCTGGTGCTGTGACCACTTCCCTAGGGAGCCTGTTGCAGTGCCCAACCACCCTCTGGGTGAACAATCTTTTCCCAATATCTACCCTAAGTCTCCCCTAACTCAACTTCAGGCCATTTCCTTGAGTCCTGTCACCAGTCACCCCAGAGAAAAAATCAGTGCCTGCCCCTCCTCTTCCCTTCAAGAGGAAGTTATAGATTGCAATGATGTCTCTCCTCAGTCTCCTCCAGGCTGAAGTGAGCTCAGCTGGTCATCATACAGCTTCTATATTGATAGCATTTAAAAGGGGGAAAAAAATCTCAAGTGCTGAGAAGAAAGAAACTTGCTCAAACACAGATAAAAATCTGGACTTGCGTATGACTTGCTGTGTATGTACTTAGTTACAAACTTGTTGGGACCACCCAAGTCAAACATTACTAACACTAGTGGGTTTTTTTATTCCTTGCACCAAACTACAGGAACCCTTGGCACTAGCAAGTGGAGCTTTGCCAGACTGGTGTGAGCAACTAACAAGCAAGTGTCCTTTCTTAATTCCATTTGAAACAAGACAGTTGTACTTCACATGTACAGCATTTGGAGCATCAAGGTAAAAAAAAA
>VWYO01025928.1:110979-140133 GCA_013400275.1 Rhadina sibilatrix | reverse complement strand
AAAAAACAACTAAAAGAAGTATGACTGCTTCCTTTTCATTTTTTACATATAGTAGTTTCTAAATTGCTGATTTTTTTAGGACCTTAATACTAATGAGACAAATTTTTCTTGCCAAATCTGAGTAATTTTGGATAATGGAAAGAAGAAGATGGAAAAGCTTAGAATGACAAGAAATTTCATTTTTCAACTTCAGCTGAAGAGTTGCTCATGTACTTATAGTTAGGTTATTCTATTGGCCAATTTGTCTGGGTTGCAGTTCATTGCAAAAAGGACTACAAAATAGAAAACATTTGGAGAATCATATGAACTAAAAGTTTTTTGAAAACACATACATTTTAATAGTTCCAGCAACTGCTGATTGTTTTGGTTCATTTATTTTTAATTCATTAATGTTTTAACATTAAGAAGAAGATGCTATTTTGAAAGTTACTATAAGCTGCATAATGAAGCTGGAACAAAACTAGACTTTAGAACGTTGAAGGGTATCCTCTGGAGTTCTTTGTCACCTCGGAATCATTAATATTTTGATTGCAGCAGTCATAACCTTGAGAGTATGTGGACAGTGTAAACCTTTTTGCTGGTATACTTTTTGTAATGAGACGGAAGAATTCGTTTTTGAGGGTTTTTTTGGCTGTTGCTACACTTTGTTTTCCAAATCAAAGGGTAGAGAGAGAGTTGCCAAAATAACTGTTTTGTCTTATATGCAGTAGAAGTGCTTCATGAAGAATGTAAAATGAGGTATTTAAAAAGAAAGAAAAAGGAAAAGAAGAAAAGGTTTTATCTTGCAGCAGATCAGTTTAAATCTTTTTATTGTGTAAAAATTGTAATTTTTACAAAAAAATGGTCCATGTGTTGAGGTCTTTTTTGTTTTGTTTTGAAAGAAGGTAATTTTTAGAGAAGCTGCATTTTAAAGAGATCCCTCAGGAAACATTGCATGTTATTTACTTTGTAAGTAAAGAGCTTTCTTAAGCTCTTAAAATACTGGAAGTAGTTGTTAAAACTCATCTATTTCTCTCTGAACTGTGGGTGTGTACACTCTGTGTTTGTCATGACACTTGGCTCTAAAGGCAGCTGTTCATCGCTGATACGGGTCTATTTGTCTATGATCGCACTTGACCTATGGTTCTGTGGTTTTTGAAGGAGTGTGTGAGTAAATAAGTCTGCAAAACTTAGTCGGTGTCAATGGGGTGGTGTGCAACTGCCTTACAGTATATAAGGAAAGATGTAATACATGTCTGTAAACAGTTTTGAGCATCTGTGATTAAAAGTTCAACAGTAAATGCTACCTTTTGTTCTTCCCACTGTAATGTGAAAACTATAGGAATTCAGATCAAGAACTGTATATTTGCATTAGTGCTATCATCAAGCTGGCACTTATATTAGAAATTATTTTGCTTTCTGACTTCATAAAATGTGAAGCAGCCCATATTTTGGGACATTTCAGGCTGATAAATAGTTTCATTTTGTTTATACAAAAAAAAAAAATCAGGAGGCAATTAGTACTTAACAAGTCACTTTTTATTGGTGACTACTTTGAAGTTTTTGTGCTGGAAGACACGGATGTTTTAAACAACTGGTGTTTGGGTTTTTTCCAGAGCAATTGTATGGCTGCAGAACAGACGTGAAGCCACTGTTGAACGGACAAGGACCACGAGCACAGCGCGACGTGATGATCCAGGAGAGTTCAGAGTTGGACGCCTCAAACATGAGAGAGTGAAAGTTCCGCGAGGTGAATCCTTGATGGAATGGGCAGAAAATGTCATGCAGATTCATGCAGACAGAAAATCTGTTCTAGAGGTAAAGCATATCTGCCTAGCAGAGCAAGGTTAGATAGCTATTTCTAATGTACTGGACAGGATATTGATTATCCTGCTCCATAACCAACGCTGAACATTTCACTAGGATTTTCTTTTACTATTAACTTTCCTTATGTTTATCTAGGTTGAATTTTTAGGGGAGGAAGGAACAGGCCTGGGTCCTACGTTGGAATTTTACGCATTGGTGGCAGCAGAATTTCAGAGGACAGATTTGGGAGCGTGGCTTTGTGATGATGATTTTCCAGATGATGAGTCCCGTCAGGTATATTTTAATTTGCATTTTGAGCTGAGTACTTGTGTAAAAAAAAGTTGAAAATGAGCTAGACATCTGGGAATGAAGAAGACATGTTCTTATGGCAGCTAGTCATCATGATCAAGAATGACCACTCTGGTCCAGAGTTTGTTTTTTTAACTCTTTTTAACAGAGCAGTAAAGTATAAGAAGTTAGACAGTGCAGATATCTAATTAAATCTACCTTTAACTGTGTCTGCTTTTTTTGTCTGTCTCTTAAATCAGGTTGATATTGGTGGTGGATTGAAACCACCTGGTTACTATGTACAGAGATCATGTGGACTGTTTACAGCACCATTCCCACAAGATAGTGATGAACTTGAAAGAATAACCAAACTCTTTCATTTCCTTGGAATTTTCTTGGCTAAATGCATTCAGGACAATAGACTTGTGGATTTACCCATTTCTAAGCCTTTTTTTAAACTCATGTGTATGGGGGACATTAAAAGTAACATGAGTAAGTTGATATATGAATCACGGGGTGACAGAGACTTGCACTGTACTGAAAGTCAGTCAGAGGCTTCTACAGAAGAAGGACATGATTCCTTGTCAGTAGGAAGTCTGGAAGAAGACTCCAAATCAGAATTTATTCTTGATCCACCAAAACCTAAGCCTCCTGCCTGGTTTAATGGAATTTTGACATGGGAAGACTTTGAATTAGTAAACCCGCACAGAGCTAGGTTTCTAAAAGAAATTAAGGACCTTGCAATTAAAAGACGTCAAATTTTAAGCAACAAAAATCTGTCAGAAGATGAAAAGAACACAAAACTGCAGGAATTAATGCTGAAGAATCCATCAGGTTCGGGGCCTCCTCTTAGCATAGAGGATTTGGGGTAAGTTTTGGTCTTTATTTTTACATAGTCAAACAGTGTTGTGTTAGAGACAGAAGCCAACACGTAATTACAGATGAAGATTTCTTAGTTTTAAATAGCATCATTGCAAGGGGGAATCCACAGAGATGCAGTCATATTCTTTTTCCTTGGTTTGAGGATTTTCTCTTCTCACTTGCTCAGTTTCCTAATCTTAAATGTGGCAGTGCTGCAGTGATGTATGACTCTGGAAACATAAATACTTGTAGAGCAAGTAATTGTAAAATCACAGCTTTAAAAAAAGGGTGATTCAGTAATTTCTTTGCAATGGTAACTTGAAATTTATCAAGTTTTTGGGAGAGCTTTTTAAGAGGACAGATTGACATTTCAGATTGTGTTCCTAGTGCAGTGTTTGAATCCATGGTAAACAGAGCACATATTGACTTTCAGCAACTGTAAAAGACAAAGTACTCATAAGTTTACTTGTGTAAACCCAAGTCAGGAAGTCATCTTCCCTAGTTTTAAATACTTCCTTTGAAGCAGCAGTTTTTTACCATTAGTATTATGGGTAGTTTGTTATAATCATGTTGTGCCACAAAAATTGTGTATTGTCAGAGTTCAGTAATTACTTATAGCCTTGGAATCATGGACTGTCCTGAGCTGAAAGGAATCCCCAAGGATCAACCTGCACAGCACCATCCCCAAGAGTCACACCCTATGCCTGAGAGCATTGTCCAGACATTTCTTGAACTCTTCCAGGCTGGTGCTGTGACCACTTCCCTGGGAGCCTCTTCCAGTGCCCAACCACCCTCTGGGTGAAGAATCTTTTTCTAATATCCAATCTAAACCTCTCCTGACACAGTGTGAAGCTATTCCCCCATATCCTGTCACTATCACCACAGAGAAGAGATCAGTGTCTGCTCTTCTCTTCCCCTCATGTGGAACTCATTGTAACTGCAGTGAGATCTCCCCTCCGTGTCCTCCAGGCTGCACAGACCTCAGCCACTTGTATGGCTTCCTCTCTAGATCTTCCCCATCACTGTAGCCCTTCTGTCAAAGATCCATAATAGCTTTATATCCTCAGAGGGCTTGTGGAATTTAGCCTGGCCTGTTATGGAGAGAAAGCAAGTAGCACTATTCAAGGGCCTAAATGCCTAACAGGTTAAGTGGCTCTGTAATTGGTATTGCTGGAATTAATTGGAAATTAGTTTTCTGAATTTGTGAACTAAAATGGTTTGAGTAGTTTTGAAACTGATAGCTTAAGATATCAGATTTATGAAATTTTCAATGGTTATCAAATCCAAATAAATAGAGTGAGAATATGCATTTGCATACCATATGTTTGAAACATATTATCTGTGTAGTCCATTACTGTTTGTAGTGCTGTGCTTTTTGTATATACATGAACAGTGGTTCAAAGTGATCCACTCACAATAGTTTGAAATGCAGTGAGGTGCTTTTGGGTGTGACAGGTTGTAAATCTGGTGTGTTTACAAAAGCAGTAGCAGACTTGTTTTCAATTATTAACTACCTTTGTATTTTGAAGTTTAAATTTTCAGTTTTGCCCTTCATCCAAAGTATATGGGTTTACAGCTGTGGATCTCAAACCAGGTGGTGAAGATGAGGTAAGGAAATAACCTACCTTTACAATTTAACCAGCAGATGAATTTTTATTGTCTCAACGATAACTTCAATGAACCGTCAATTCTTACAGTATTTTTCTACTGTATTTGCAGACTGTAACAATGGATAATGCAGAGGAGTATGTAGATCTCATGTTTGACTTCTGCATGCATACTGGTATACAGAAACAAATGGAGGCCTTCAGAGGTAAGTGTAAATATAAGAACATATATGCAGTTAGGTGGAATAGTGGGTGTTTAGGGCATGCTAGTTAAAAGTGGTGGCATAGAACAGCTTTCAAAAATAAACTTTTTTTACTTAAGAATGCAATAGGTAAGATACTAATTTCAGAATACCTTTGCATTAATTATGCTGTTTTTAATTGTGAGGATGTTCCTTTTACCTTAATTAAGAAACTATTGATTGATTCTGGTTTGACTAAAATACAATTTAAATGCTGGCATTATTTTATAAACATCATTTGGACTCATGTTTATAACTGTATCTTGTGTAAATTAAAGATGGCTTCAATAGAGTCTTTCCAATGGAGAAGCTGAGTTCCTTCAGCCATGAAGAGGTTCAGATGATTCTTTGTGGAAATCAATCACCTTCTTGGGCAGCTGAGGATATCATCAATTACACCGAACCCAAACTGGGATATACAAGAGATAGGTACTTTTATTCTAAGTGATTTTAAAATAGTAGCTAAAAGAAAATATTAAGTGATAGAATGTCCAGAATGTTCTTTAGATGAAGATGCCAAATTGGATGCCAGTTGGTGGTTACTGAATAGCAGATGATTGTCTAAAATTGCATGAAGTAACTGTGTGTTACAAGATAGGCTGGAAGGTACTTGGTAGTTTTGTGATGAGAGAAGATTAAAAAATTATTCAAGTGCAAGTAATGGCAGCTAATACAGATTACTAAAAACAGATTTTAGAGTTTTTATTCTCATGTTTGATAATAGTTATAACTTTTTTCTGACTGCGTACAGATGTTACTTTGCCCATATTTTTTATTCCTTTCTCTTGAGGTGTAGTTAAAAAAGAAAGTGTCCTGTGCAGAGGACAAATATACTTACTGCTGGTTGGCTGTCAGAAGGTGGTCAGGTTTGTTGGGTTTGGGATTTATTTTTGCTACTTGTCATGTTTGGTAGCAGTAACATGCAGGTTACTCCTGGAACTGTATTAAAATAAGCCTGCTGAAGTGTTTGAGCTCTACTTCTCTACCCAGTCATACGCACTCAAATGCAAGATACCCAAATAACACCCCAAGATATGTATGTACCTGCATTTTTCTGTGTAATACTCTGCAAGGAGATTGAAGACCATTTTTTTGGATTTAAGGATGTTTTATTCTTAATACTCAACAGGTCCTAGAATCTTACAAGGTCTGCTTAAACGTGACTAAAGATTGTAATTCTACTGTGTCAAATTTTAGAAACAAACACCCTCCCCACCCCCCCCTCCCCACTCTCTTGTAGTGTTATCAGAACTAATTATTTTACTTTATTTTAAGCCCTGGATTCCTTCGATTTGTGAGAGTCTTGTGTGGTATGTCTTCGGATGAGAGGAAGGCTTTTCTGCAGTTCACCACCGGTTGTTCGACACTCCCACCAGGAGGGCTGGCAAACCTCCACCCGCGGCTCACTGTTGTGCGCAAGGTACGGCATCTCCCAGCCACCCTTACAGCAGCTGCAATGCTGGCTTGGCCATGCAAGAGTCTCTGCATTTACAATGAGGATTTTTATTTTAGTTATTTAATTTATGGCACTATGCTAAGGTCTTGTTTCGGGTCTGCTCTCTGATACCATATATATATCTCATATATTTTCATATATAATTCGTGTATTTAAATATCAAAGTATTAATGTACATATAAAACAAGTATATTTATAAACTGGCCTGTAGCTTTGCTGATGCTGTTGTTTCTCAACAACTGGTGTTAGGTATGCAGCAAGTGCCATGAATTAGAGGACTTTACAACTTCCATAGTGAGTGCTGTGAACAACTGCAGTAATCATTCTTTTTTTCCCTCAGGTTGATGCTACAGATGCAAGTTATCCATCTGTGAATACGTGTGTGCATTACCTAAAGTTGCCTGAGTATTCTTCCGAGGAGATTATGAGGGAGCGTCTGCTAGCTGCTACCATGGAGAAAGGCTTCCATCTCAACTGAGCCGCTGACCGCAGCCTGGATGTGGAAGTGTTTTTGATACTAGCGAAGCCTCTTGTGTTTGTGTGCAAAAAATACGATCTCCACGCTGTGCTCTGACGAGACTTGCCTTTTTTTCACCTGTGAGGCTTTAGGAAAATGTGGAATGTTTGTTAGCTGCTAATGACAAAATAAATCCTTGTAACTACACAGCCAGCAAGAAATTGGCACAGAACACTGTGTGATGCTTCAAGGGCTTGCACAACTGGAAATTAAGGTGTTTCTGTTTGACTGTTCCAAAGAACAGATCATCAGATTTTCAGTGTTCACTGATACAAATTTCTAACAGTGTATTGTGTAAAGTTTGTCTTTTAATACCCTGTACACTACAGTTGCCATCACTGATCCCTGTTTTGCTGGCTTTAAGCTAACTGGTCAGAAACTTGCTTCCTTTAAAATTTAGACTTAATGGGCATCTCCAGCCTTTTCTTTTTTAATGGTGCCTGCACTATTGGAGTATTTTAGTGGGTTTTTGCGTATAATCATGCACAACCATTTTTTTTCTTCTTTTTCTTTCAAGTGGGAATATATTTTGATTTCTCAAATGCCCTGCTATAAAGATCAAATCCTTAAGTGTGTTTGTGCGGCTCAACAATAAAGCTATTAAAAAACACTGGTTCCTAGTGCAAGGCACACTTAAAGCAAGTTTTACTTTCGGTTGTATTTTCTTTGTATATTATAAACATTTATTTAACTTGTTGCAGTTTGAAGTTTAAAAAAAAAGCACCCAATGTGTAAGCTCAAAAGTAATCATTAAAATGTTTGCAACATATAAAAATGTCTCTTCTGAATACTTCATTGGTACTTACTAAATCTCTGTACACGTTCTGAACAATGTGCCATGCTTTTTTAAAGGTTTCAAAGAATTACATAAGAGAACTACTGATCACACAAATTCATCTCTGTGTTCAAATCTTTTCAGAGCAAGTGGAACCTCTTAAGAATGAGTCTGGCAGTGGTAACCTGCATGTGGCAGGTTTTGGTGCTCTTCAGTGAGCCCATGTGACCTGAGGCTATAGTTCATGATTACACTGGAATAAATCTGGGTCAGATGATACAGCTGATTCACCTTTACTTGAGATGGACTGGCTGTCTTGGTGTTAGCATGTGATATTTATTGGGAAAAGAAGTGGCTTACAGTAAGATAAAGCAAGATGACATTATGGTTTTAAAGATTTATAAGTAGTTGATACCAGAAAAAAGAAAAAGGCTATTGTAGTTGAATCTATGTAATAAGTTCTGCTTTGTGCCAGTTGTCTTTGGTAACAGCCTTTTTTCAGGCCACTGCCGTGAGGGGCTTGCCAAAAGACTCTGTCTTGCACATACACATCAGGTGGGTGCCAGATTTGTTTTCACCGCATTGTTTGTAGGAAGATTTTAGATTAGATTTTCCCTAATGCAGAATTGGAGGGGAATATCCACCATCCTGCGCTCCCGTGCCTGTTGTGCTTCAGACAAACACCAGTGTTCAGCTTTAAGCAACTCTGCTCCAGTCCCAACATCATCTTGTTTTGATAAGCATGTTACTGCGTGAAAGCCCTGTGGATTGTTCTCACACACAACACTCTTTGCTCCTTAGACCATGGTGTCTGAGGGGTATTTATGTGACCAATATGTGCTTTCGTGGGGTTGGGCTGGAGGTTAAGAAGAAGGAGGCAGATAACAGTTCTAGAAAGGTAAGTGGAAGTTAGCTGAGATTGCCAGCTGTCCTCTGACTTGCAGAGTAGTGTGCATTGTAAATCAGCATGCTTGATACCTGGGAAGGCAACTTAGCGTAGCCACAGCTTCCTGCTCAAGAAGGAAGACTTCATTCAGTACCTAGCTGGACCTGAGAACATGCATATCTTTTATTACTCATCTTCTGTAAGAGTTTTAATCTTGATGCATAGATAGCATACACAAGAGAAAAGAAAAACACATTAGTGTGCCAAAATGGGAAAGATTTTGTGTAATTTATGAAGCCAACATGACAAAAGAGCATTAAACTTCTGATTTTAATTATCTTTTATTAATATAATACTTAAGTGCTAAATAATTCCAGTTACAACTTGCAAAGTATGCAGAAATACTTTATACATCTGTACTTTTCTTTTTGTGTCCATGACTTGCATGGCAAAGGGAGGTAAACCAGCTTTTTGATGAAGGAGGAATATAGTTCAAAAGTGGGCATAAAAGTCACAGAACTATTATTAACAGTGAATCTGTATGAAAATATATCAAGTTGGTGCTTAAGGGAAGGACTGAAACACAGTTTGAGTTTATATTTCTATGTTTTTTGTCTTCTAGATCTGGCATGATACTACATAATTCAAAGTGATACCTAGTCAGTCATGGTAAGCTTCCATTTCTTCATCCTCAAAAAATTTTAAATTTAAGTTTTAAAATTATTGACCATTCTGGGAAGATTTCTGCTGGGTCAGTGAAGCTGCATCTGAATCCATCCACATGTTTAGCTGTATCTTTCCCATTGGGTACACAGAGTATAAGAGAAATAGAAAATATTTTCCAACTAATTTGAATGTTGCACGCGTCAGTCTTGCAATAGCAGAAAACTGCTATAGGCACATTCTTGATGCTTTTGCCATCTTTTGTAAAATGCCTCAGTCACTCTTGCATCTTCCTAGCCTTCTGCCACTTTGTCAAGCACAAACAGGGGGGCGAGAATTCTGTTCCGGTTCGTTTCCACAATGCAACCATTTAGCACCATTTCATCCAAAATGATGTGCACCCTGTCCAAATTAAACATGATCTAGAAACATTTCAAGTTAAGGTATTTTAAACAATGTGAAGGTAATTCAGAAAAAAATCATAGGCGCCTTAAGTCTTTACTAAAAATTTACAAAAATAGGTATTTATTTATTTTAGCTTATTTACCAGTACTTTAATAAAGCTAGGGAAACAGTTCAACTGACACTTTTTTCTGATCACAGAGTAGTTAGAAGTAGAGAAGTTGAAGCCCCTGCAATATCCTGTCCTGGAATATAGTAACAGTATATAATGGCAAAAGCAAGGTAAAGTTACACTGAGATGTAGGTGGTTAATTTTACTATCTGCCTGAGTACCAGGTATTGTCTGGATATGAAATGCTATCAACGGGTCACAACCTTCTATGAGAAGATGCAAAAATTCTGCATTCTTCCAAGAAAAGTAATTACCAAGTTCTTAAACACTAGATTCTCAAAATTTCCTTGCCCTAACAGTATTTGATCTGCTTGGAAATAGCTTAAGAGGAGTATGCTGATACATAAGTTGAGTTATTGATCTAGCAGTAAATCTCATAAAGAAGAGCAGAAGTAAATAAATAGCTCATATTTTAAATACTTTCTAAAATTTGTTTATAATCTCTAATATTCACCCAAAGGAAATAATCTGGAACAATACAAATTTGTACCGTTGTGACATATGAAATTTGTCCATAAGCTCATTGTCTTTCCTTAACTTTATCTAACAGCATGTGTCTCAAAAAAAAATGATGACAGGCCTTCCAGGGATATGAAGTGGTGGGCATTCATGACACATGCAGATAGATACACGCAGATATGAGTGTCCAGCACATCCACTGAACAACTGCCAAGCGTTATGCTGTGAAAAAAAGACTCAGATGTTGCCATTTATCACCAGAACCTGAAATGGAAACAGGCACAGCAAAGCAGCCTGCTGGGTGCATCTGTTATTATGCCTCACTGACATACATACACAGAGTATGAATAACCCTTTATCTGCCTTACTCTCCACCTGTTGCTGCTTTTTACATGTGTTCTATGCTGAGCACAACAGATCTACATTGCCTTCATTTTGTACCTTCTAAATCTTGCCCATGTATTGAGGACTCCTGCAGTGGACCTAGCAAGACTTCATACAGTAACTGCGAAATACATCTCTCGATACTTTTCCCCCACTTTGATGAGTCTCTTGAGTGCCTTCTCTCCCATTCTGCTATTCATGACACCGCACTGAACTCAGGAAGACAGCCTGGTTTTGCTCTTGTCTTTGTATTTATGTTAGTGGACTTCCCTGCTCATTGGTGGAGTTGCAAGAATCAGGTTTTTGAAGGCATCAGCAGTTTCCTCTGCTCAGTGTGATAAATATCAGTCTTGTTTTTTGGACACAGCTCGGATTTGAAGAAGACTGCTCTGTCTCCTGACTGCCAGTGGATCTGACTTTGGCAGTCAGCTGTACTGCTCTGCCAAAGAGCTGGAGCAGTGTGAGTACTGAGCTGCAAATGACAACAGCTCAGGAGCCAGCTATCTATGTGTTTGTTCCTGCTTGCTGTGAATGCTCTGGGCTGAACTCGATGCTACTGTGTATTTGTGCAGAAGGGGAAGCAATTGTAACACAGCTCCTATGGAAGTGTTCTGTTTGACCAAGAGCACAGCATGTCTAGGTATGTGTAGCAGCACAATTCAGGTCCCCAAATAACTTTTCTACTAGTTACTGCTAGGTGAGAAACTATAGCTGTCAACAGGGTCTTGGGGATGGCCACAGTTCATCAGAAAACTGCTGATTTGCTGACCTAAACTTAACTACCTAATTTAATTCTAAATTATTTTTAAATACCAGACTTCTTCCTGAATCTGACCACAGGCCTGCATTGTTTCTAAAAATCAGACTCATGCCTTTTAATACTGAGGAGCAGTGCTGTCCTTACAAGTTTAAACAGTCACCATTTCTGTGGTACCAGAGACAAAGATGGTAGCTTTACTTGGCTTGGCAGTTCAAGGATTGAAGACAAATTTCTTGCTGTGATAAACTCATCAAGTAAATCGGCCTTTACAGAAATATTTTAATCTGAGAAGTTAGGATTTCTTTATTACAGTTATGTGAGAATTTTTAGAAAGAGAGCTGTTTTGCTGCTTTGTTCACCTCTGGCATTGCTCTGCACTGGGCTACAGGATCTGTTAAGGAAATTAGATAACATTCCATTCAAGTTTCAACAAGTGAGAAAGCCAATTCCTCCTGGCTCTTAATTTTTACACTCTACCACTGATTCACACTGCCCTAGTTCCCATGGCAGAGTCCAGACCTTCCTCTTCCTTTAACAGTTCCAATAATGTAAAACCCAGACAACGTAATCAACCAGGATCAGTGGTGATGCAGCAACCTGCCACTCCCATCTTATTTTTCTGCATCATCCTATTTAAGAAAATATTTAAATCACATCTAGTACTGTTTTTTCTTCTGCTGTATTTCCAGAAGAGCCGATACCATGTCAAAGGAAAACTGTACCCATGCCAATAAGAATTGTGGAGCAGTTCCACTCCGACCGGATGTAGTTCAATGAGATGTCTATTTCCCTGCAGGCTATTCCAGGTTATTTCCAAATAGGCTTACTCCATTGCACAGTGATATGACTTCTGTCCATCTCTAGTGTGGTAATCTCACAGTCATCACTCTAGAAACAGTAATTTCATCTGCAGTTTGAATGGCGATACTAATACCATTCTGGAAAGATCTATCAACTTGATTTTAGAAGGTCCCAGTGCATTCTTTAACCTCTATCCTCAACCTAACATCCCACCTCTCTTCACCACACTGTTCTTGGCAAACAGGTGCACTGTGCAGGGAGCAACCCTGGCTCTTTTCCTGTAAGTTTCACCTAAGCTTTATGGTTATATCTTGCCCAACACAGCTCACCCATTCATGTCTGAATGCCCTGCCCAGGGAGGGATATGTATTTGATCCTTAGCAAGGCTCATCCTCCCCACCTGTTACTTGTTTGGCAAGTGACCCCAAATTTCAGGGTTTAAAGCCCTGGAGTCATAGATCCACACCCAAGTGAAAGCAGCAAACCAGTTTGAGCAGCTGGCAACAGGAAAAAGCTGTATTTGGTGTTTGCACTGCCATGTGCTCCACCCAGAACTGTCATTTAAGGTCCTGCTTCCAGTAAGAATCCTGGCTGCCCACAAAAAGAGCATTAAGGGACTTTCACTAGATCCATGCAGAGGATAACAGAACAAGAATGCAGGGGAAAACGTGTTAATCTCTGCATGGCAGCCTGGGAAAAGATGAGCCCCTGCCCTGACTCTGGCTTCCCAATTTCTGGCAATGCTGCAGCAGCCGCATACCAAGCAGCAGAAATAAATGGTACCTACACAGCTGGCATTTTAGAAGTTACTTAAAGAGCTCCCCATCTTAAAGACATTAATGGTACTTTCCACTGTTCCAGAGTTTTTATGGCAAATGCATACTAAGAGGAGGCATGTATGATACAGGTATTGTGTCTCCTTTCCCAAAACATTATATAGACAGTTGAGCAGGGAAGAGGGGAAGGAATGAAGAGGGAAAGCACAATTAGTATTTGCATGTAATAAATAACTTCTTCATATGGAGGCATTTTAGAGATCTCAGGGTTTTCCTGGCAAGTAATTCAAGGGTGTGTCCAGGCTTAAGAGATGATGAAGTGCACCTTGTGATCACAGAACACACCCAGGAGCACAAACAAAGGCTTTGTAGATTACAGTACAGGTACATAAGGGGCAGATGGTTTGCTACTGAATATACAGCAGTAGAAACCCTTGATTTCCATTGCATACATTCATCTTCAGTTAGAGATTAGTTGGAGTTGCTTCTTTATTTAGTCTAGACTCACACATTCTGACTTACCTTTGCCAGTTTTCACTTTCAGTAACTTCTGGCCTATCTAATGGCAGGCACGTTTAAGGCACTTAAACCTATGAAATCCTTTCTTGACCATTTCTTCCTCAAATGACTATGCTGATATTAGATAGGGAAGAAATGTGCCTTCAAGTTCTGTGAAATTCTAGACCAACTAAGCTAATTTTAAGCTAGTCTTCATAGGCTTCCATTTCACCCACTTATGTTACAGTGCAAAGTGAAGTGTATCCTTGTAACTTGTCAGAATGAATTAATCTTTCGATTTTCTCACTCCTTAAATGCACTGTATTCTCAGTGTTATCCCACAGGGAACTGAGGAATAGTTGATTCACATGAAGTATTCCCTGTATCAAAGCTTCTTAACTGTCCTAGGAGGAGCAGCAGCAGCTAGTTGCAATGGAATGTAATGGCGTTTTTGGATCAAGACAACATTCCTCAGATGCTTAGTCCTAGAGCACTCTGTCACCCTCTCCCTTCCCACAAGGGGAGCATAAGTACCTAGAAGTTAATAATGTGTCTTCAAGTAAGCTTTGCTTCACCAGTTCAAACAATAGAAAAATTACCTCTAGTAATTTTAGAAACTGCCATACTTACCAGAGTTTTGTTTCCTATAAAGCTGTTGTCCTAACAGTTGTGTTTTTCTAGTCTCTTTTGTCCTCATCACAGCCAGAAAGTAGTTCTTATACCACCCAAGCTGGAGTTTTAGTGCTACAGAAAACCTCTTCCACTTATTTTATAGACAAAGTAAGGTTTATCCAATGCTATTTACACATTAAGGCATAACACCCCGAGGACAATTTCAGTAGTTGTTCAATCACAACATTACTCACTGATATTTTAAAACCAATCCAAACAACTTTAGGAATGTTATGTCATTCCAGCTTAGGTACTCTTAAGTGTGCAACTGACTCTCAAAATGAAAATGGACATCATATAATGGCTAAGTGGTTCACAATTCATACATGAAAGCTTCTGTAAGAAGTTGGCTATTCTCAAGTACTTAGCCAATAGGTAATCTGTGTTCATTTTTGCAGAACACATGAGAGAACTGTGCAATCATTCATGTATTGCTTAGCATCAATGTCCTACATACCAACATGATGTATAAATCCTGTTGGGAAGGATTCAGATCAGACCCAGTCCCTGCCTTGTGCCCAAGGCACCCGTCCCAACATCTGACTCCAGACAGACCGTGACGTGAGCTACACTGTGGATGCCCTGGATGAATTCAGGTCTGGACCTAAGTGAAAGCTGGAGTTCTGCCTCTGTTGGAGCTGCATTGCCAGGAATACTGGGGTAATGCACCATGTCTGGGAGCCGCAAGAACCAGTGCATGTGCTGCAGGCTTGGTGTGAGCTCCAGGGACATCTCAATTGTGTGATAGGCTCAGCCTTTGGATTTAACTGGGCTTTGCTCTGTGCATGGCTGAATAGCCTTAGTAATTATGGTCTATTTTAAATGGGTTTTGAGTTCATGTCATTTCCTGCTATTTTTTTTCATGTTAGTAAACACTTCTGGCTGTATAGAATAGCCACTATCACATTTAAAATAAACTTCCTATGGATCTGTACACAAAAATAATATCAGAGAGTCAGGAAATTGAGAGTCTCCTGCAAGATACTCTGTAAACAAAGATTCTGTAAATGCTACTTGGTGTTTATAGTTGCAGACCTTCAGATGATACCTTCTTCAGCAGATATTTTGCATCCAAGCTAACTGCACTGAGCACAAGAGTTATTGTGAGACCACTTGGCAAATTATAGACTTTTTCTATGTTCTTCATAAGCGGTAATTCATAAAGTAAATAAACTAAATTAGTTGATTGCAAGATAGCAATAGTATTTCAGGTGTGTAACTGGAACTCTTTGTACCAGCAGATCTGCATTTAACCAACAATAAATATAAGCATAAGAACTGTGGAATTGGAAGAACTGAGAAGGAAGACTGCTACATTCTCCTGGTTTAATTTTTCCAGTATTGTGTTCTATTTACTTGCTATTTGTGTTTAATTGTTCAGGGCTGTATTTTAGTATTTGTATTTGGGTGAGGCTTAAATCGTATTTTAATTAATACCCTGCAAAACATGCACATGAAAATACAGCAGTGTAAGGGAAGGAGTGGGAAAAGAAGTTAACACCTGGTTTCCTAAATATTCTCCTCCCAGGTTTTTCCCTCCTTCCAAAGATACAGAAAGTAAAACTCACTTCTTGCTTTCATGAAGCAAGATCAAACTGCAAACATAATCTTAGAAATAGTGCTGCTATTTGGCTCAAGACACAGCTGTAACATTCAGTTGTTATTACAGTCATTTCAATATCTATTTTATTGTAAATTCAAAGTAAAACCTTAAAGTAGTAACTAGTTAAGCCTGGAAAGTTCCCCATGAATTTAATTTTCCATGTACTTAGTTCTCTCAAAGCAAGCTCTCTGTGTCTTACTTTAAATGGAACCAGGCTTATCTCAGTGATGGAGGATTTAAATAGGTGCCCCATGTGAATATCAGCTATGCTTTCAGAAAGGTGCCAAATGGTGCTACTTACTCCAAGTGCAAAACTGGTGAACATTTGCATTGACTTGAGTGAGAGTCAATGCCATGAAGATAGTATGAACTGGAACATACACCAAAAAGCGATAACAAATGGATTTCTGATACCAAAAAGGATACATCTAATTCACTCTGCAAGGAAAAGAGATAGACAGCCATTAGTTAGAGTTTGATCTCTTATCTCAGATGATCTCATCTCAGTCATTAAACATTACACATCCCTTCAAAGGATAAAGAAAGTCTACAAAATAACAATAGAAAATTTTAGAGTGATTCAAATTTCTGTTCTGGACTAGACGATTACATGCTCTTTTCTACAACACTGCTTTGCTTTACATGTGTTACCTGTCTCTGTAATCAAAGCTAGTGTTTCATTTAAAATACCCACTGAGGTCACCTACAAGTAAGAATTTCAATATAGGCAGTGCCATCTGAGTGAGTGGGTGGAAAACCAGCAGCTCTAATCATAGCAGTTCCAGTGCTATATATTCTCTCTTCCACCTTCTGCAAAACCAGGACATTAATACCAAATTTACACAGTTAAAGTTGTTGCTGCAGAGCTTTTCAACAGCAAAATCTAGACACTGTATATACCCATGGCTGTAGTAGTGGCTGCATATATTAGGAAAGGCAAGGCAACTCCAAGCTTTGGACCGTTAGCACTTCTACGTATTCTTCAGCCCCAGCAACACAATTCTTCATATAGTCATCATTTCTCGTCTATTTTTGGATTTACCCCAAGCAGTATTACTCATTTAACCAAAATGTCTGAGTTAGAAGTCCTCGTGGTCTCTCTGCAGTCAGCAGAAGAGATGGGGATCTTCACCAGTTGACTCAGCACACTTGAGGCATGACTCACGTTCTCGAGATACTCATCGGTCTCTACTGCCAGTAATGGGAGCTTAGGATTACCAAATTTCTAACTTAGGTGCCTCAGTTAAATAGCTAAACTTAGAAAGAATTAATCACAGCCTTAGCAGTTAAGAGCTTCCAGAGCTGGGTGAAGATTCCCCAGTCTCTACTAAAAGAGGGAATCTTTACCTGCTACCTAGAGAATTTAGTTTGATAACATGGTTTTCATTCATGGTCTAAACGTGGTTTTAAGGCAGAGTAAAGCTACTAATTCTAGTCTACAGGCCTCTGCTGAGTGACTCTGCCATTCTTCAATAAGAAGTTCTTAATGCATAACAAAAATTGCATTTTAAGGGGCCAATCAGTTTACGTTTTCTCAGCATTAAGAAGTAGTTGGAGACATTGAAATTCTGAACAGTATGTAGAATTTTTACTGGATAGCCATATAAAAGTGAAGGGGACACAGAATTACATCTCACAAGCAACTTTGAAAGCTTTCCCCCTAATTCCATTAATGTTTGTTCTCATATCTGAATTCAAGCTCTGTAAACTCCATTAGATAAAAATAGAGCACGTGAGAATATTTAAAGCTCTCAAGTCTAAAAATAATAGATGACAAAATGTCCTTCTAGTGTGGGACACATTTTCTCTCTTTTCCCAGAGTTCTGTCCTCCATTGCCATCATCATAATTTGGGATCCTGCTAAAATTCTGCAAATCCTAAACAGTAATGTGTACAAGTACATATTTATGCTTTCTTGCTCTGGGGTTACTGTCAGAAACCCCAGCTAGAATTACAGCCCTTGTCTTAGTGCTCTGCCATTTATTGTGTTATATGATATTAAAAGCAGAGCCATCAAATGGCATGAGAGTTCTTTTAGCAGCCCTCTTTCAGGTTCCTCTAGTCTCACACCATTCACCCTGTGGGGGGGGAAAAGAAAAAAAAAAAAAACCAAAAAAAACACCCCAACAAAACACAAAACACAAAAACAACAAAATGACAACAAAACACCAAAAACAAAAACAAAAAAAACAAAAACAAAAAACACCACAAAAACAAACAACAACAAACAACAACACCACCAAAAAGCAAAAAACAAAACTGTGGTATGATGAACTCAGCAAATTTCTAACAGCTATCAGTGGTTGGGTTATATGTGTGGTCAAAGGATTATATATATACTACATTTTTATGTATAAGAACCACATCTATTTTTGCTCTGCTTTAATTGAATAAAATTTGAGAAGTGCTTGGCAACTGCTGGCTCAGACAAATAAGATGTGACTAAATTTCATTGTGCATTCCTGTGCTGCCAAGATCTAATTCCATTCCTGGTTATCTTTGCTTAGGTTGGGACTACAATCAGCAATTTTAAGAGAAATTCTCAACTCAGTGCAGTCAGAAAAGGATATACTTAGTACCAGCAGTTTCAATAGGCTGGGGCAATGTCAGTTGAGATAACAGCCTAAAAGATTTGCCAAGCATCTAAACAGGGAAGGGTGCAGATGACTTTTTCAAGCATGTCCTTGAATTCACAGAGGGAGCTCTGCTGTGCCTGCTATGGTAGTAGAACTGGGTAAGCAGTTACAGACCCCGCATACTGATACCTTGTATGTACAGTTACCAGTGTAATGCCCTCAAGTACATGGACTACAGAGGAAACTATCCAGTCCTCTTTTCCAAGAGGGATATCCAACAGATTTCAGCAAAGGTTAACTGAAACTGTGCCAAAGTATGATTTCAGTCAAGTTTTTTTTGTAACAAGATTATTACAAGCCCTATATTAAATAGCAAATGTTCTAACCAGAATTGCAATGCTGCGTTTTCAAACGTTCTAAAAACAAGCAAGCAAAAAAAATCTCCCACCAAAAGGAACGGTGTCATTTTAAGTGGAGCAATGTCTGATGTTGAATCCTTAATAAAATTACTATCTGTATAATAGCTGTTTTATCGGATCAGATATCATACTGTTGCCTGACAACAAAATGGGGACTACAAGTACAAACTGGTTTTTGAGGTTTCTTTTGCTCCTTTCCTCTGATCTTGTTCAGTGAGAGTGATGTCAGTTCCCTGCTTCATGCTTACACCATTTTAATCTTGAATGAAGTTCATTTGGGGAATGTAATGCTATAAAGTGCATAAGACCTGCAAAGTAAAACCTCTTTATTTCTTTAAAACATATAAAATGCCCATGGCTAATTTAAGAGTATATGACCCAAAGAAACCCCATAAAACCAATAAACCCATGCTTTTCTGGTATATTTCTGGTATTCCTAGTCTGATAATTTGTAACCCATGTATACTTCTCTAAAAAATCAGCTCATACTGCCTTTCCCCACAGTGATAATATTTATCAAAATTCTAAAATATTAAATATTTTTCTCCTTTGATTTATTCTCTGAAATGACACTTTCATCAAAGTTTTGAAAGAGAAAAAATGTTTCATAACAGATTCAGTGTCTCACTCACCACTCTGCTGAAGTATTTGTCCAAAACTTCCACAAAATTATGAATTAGTTCATATACTGCCATCTCATTCTGAAATTAAAACGAACTGAATATTAAATCAATATCTAGAAAATGTAATAGTATTCCTTGTGTTAATTCAGTTTGTGGTTAATGAAAAGCCACTAGACAATAGAGTAAGCCTTCTGCTCAGGCCATGTAGTGACCCTGCTGAGGTGCCCAGAGCTGGCAGTGCTCAGGGCAGAAGCTCCAGGCCAGCCACACGGAGCAGCTCTGCAACAGCCAAGGGATTCTCTCACCTGGGCTGCTGCCATCCATCCCCCTGCTGCCTTTGTTCCACCCCCTCCCAGCTCAGCTCTATGGACACACACAGCTAACTAGGTTAAGCTTACCCGTGCTGAAGTCACACCAGCCAGCTGTAGCACACAGCCAGCCTCTGCTGGGCAATTTCTGTAGTAAAGCCAAAATAATTTGTGCCAAATTGCCTGCCACGATAACCCTGACTTGAAGATACTGCCTAGGCAGCAGCTACGTTCCACACCAACCTGTTAAGGTCTCCAACAGTAAGTGCTGAATTAATTTCTGAGAACCAGCTATCAATGCAAACACTAAGGCCTCCCAGGTGCAACCTGTACAAATGAAGTAACAGTACTTGTCAGCTTTCAGATGCCTTTCTTTTTTTTCCCTTTTTGAAAGGCAAAATAAATTGGCGTCTTTGTAGCTGACAATATAGGAATTTTTTCTTTGGCCAAGGATATTAAAAATAGCGAGAAGTCACCACAGATGAGAGAGCTGACCTGGCTGTAATGCTAACGTTTGTTGAGAAACCTCACCTCACATAAATTAGTGCAGAATTAGTACAAGGCTCAGGAAGACTATCTCATGGTAACAATTCATTCCACTGCTAAAGACCATTCCACTTGCTTTTATACCTCTCTTACTTCATCAAAATAAAAATTTTGAGGGGAGGGGATTTGTTTGTTTGGCTCAGTTGCTGGGTTTTGTTTGTTTGTTTGTCTTTAGCAATGACTCCTTGACATTCTCTAATTGCTATTGAAAAGTTCCATACTGGATGAAGACTTGGGCTCTAGCCTGTGATAATCACCATAAACATTCATTGCAAGAGGGTATATAATTCTTACCTCTGTCTGGTCGATGCCAACAACTATGAAAAGGGCTGCATACTGTCGGTACACCAGCTTGAAGTCCTTATACTCAATGAAAGAGCACTAGGCAGAAGCAAAATGAGTCAAATATAGCAGCTGCCATTGAAGCATTCAACAGTATAAAATCATATTGCTCAAAGGGTGTGAGACATCAGGTTTGTGAGACCCACAGAGAACATGGATTTCCCAAGATACATCAATTTTAACTTGAAAGAAATTTAGTGCAGTAACTGTTACATGACACTTTTCATCTGCTGGCAGAAAACATGCCATCACTTTTTAAATGGAAAAACTGAAACTGGCAGAACTGAAGTGACTTGTTTGGGGTTATAAAGGCACCCATTACTTTCCCATAATTTTCATTTGCAATGTTGGTAATTTTTCTGTTTAATAAATTATCAGTATTTTAACGTAAAAATTAAGAATATTAGGCTTCCAGACCCAGCGGGGAATGAACACGACTTTCCCAACGGAAGGGAGCCAGGAGATGGCGCCGTTTCACGCCGCTAGAGAAGCCCCCGCCTTCTCTCTCCGTCATTTCGCTCGGTGCCCGAAATGGCAGCGGCAGTGCTGGCCGCTCCTGCACTCGGAAATGACCCCGCAAGAGCAGCACGAAGACGTTCATTTCTTTAGCTACTGTCAAAGCTGCGAACTAAGGGGCTTATAAGAACTGCTATTTTTATTGAGGTTTCCTAGAATGAAGTATGTGAGGAGTGCTGTGCAGGAACACACATCATTAATGAGAAGAAGCTGACTTCAGAACACAAACCAAAAAAACTTCATTCACTGTCCAAGTCATATATTTCTCCTCTAATTCAAGTCAATATGCAAAAGTTTGGTGTTTTTCTCAAAGAACCAACGATTTAATTAAGAGAGCAATGAAAATCTCAACTTTCATGTAAAAATTTTTCCAACTTCTGTGTTTTCTGACTTTATTGCAGAACATGTGAACACTTCCTTCGAATACAGAAGTCTAATACAGAGGCCTAAACATTTGTGTTTCCAACCCCCCCCTCCCTTCAGATAATGTTTTCATAATTTGGGATCCTCTACCCTAAGTATAAACTCAGAGCTGTCAGTACTCTGCCTTCTACCTTCTGGCAAAACAGTAATATTCCTCTCCATCTCTATCAGACAAGCAATATAAGGATAAAGAGTTTTTCCTGGACTTCTGAGCTTCTTCAAACACAGAAGAGGAATCTTCATGACAGTGATACACACAACTCCCAAATCTCTGTAAGCCTCAGAAAAACATATTTATTCAATACAAAATAACCGTTCATGTGACTGAACCCATAATCTAGAAACTCAATCTTTTTTATTGTGAGTACAAATGAAATAATGACCTGCAATAGACACTGACAGGTTTCAGAATTAGCAATAGGAAAGGTGTGAGATGTGGATAAAATAAAACCTGCAAAACCTACCTCATCCTTTGAGCGGGAGAGACAGTTTTTAATTACTTCAGCTTCCAGCATCGTCCGTTTATTAATTTCTACATGCTCATAATACCTGGACAGCCTTGTTTGACCTTGTTTGTTAACCATAAGAAAAAATTTTATCATTTCTTTTTTGTTGATTTCAGTGGTAGATTTCAATTTTGGGTGCGAATCAAGAAGAGTATTTCTGGGAGCAGGGAAAAAAAAAAAGTAATACATAGGAATAAAGACTTCCTAAAAGCTATCCAGCCCAGCTATGCATATATTTATGACTGAGTTTATTGCCAAAACATAGAACATTGAAAAAATATCTCAAATCTTTTGCATACACCCTATGGAAAAACTCCCTTTCTTCCCCACACAACTATTCACAAACTATACAATAAATAACAGCTTTCACATTTGAAATTTTCACATTTCAGTCACATGAATATCTTGATAGGATTTGGGAAACTGGAGGAGTAAACAATTACTTCTTCATAACCATAAATCTACTCACCATTTTCCTCCTGCATGCTGACTTTGCGAACATCAACAATTTGCCCAATACCAAACCACGCTAATACAGCTTCTAAGAGCAAAATTTGCCTATAAGCACTTTTCCCCCCCAACTTGTATTTAATAATTATATTCATACCATTGTCATATCAAATTGAATGACAAAGGGAAATGAATGGACCACAACATATGATCATTTCTTTAATGCAGAATGAGAGACTCCTAAATATTTGGGTATCTGCAGAATCAACACCTATCTTGAGCTGGACCAGGAGCTACTGAAATCTATCTTCTCCTGATTTCCCACACTGATGCAAAAGGTAAATTCTGCACTTACAGAAAAGTGTGGGTCTTCAACAGCTAAAAAGAAATCAGTTGACATTAATTACTCAAAAGACCTTTATCTCAATATAAATAAATATTAATCCGCTCAACCCCACTGAAATATAGCTGTAGAATAATAAATATACCACATGCAATGTACAGTGAAAAAGGGCATTAAAAAGAGCACAGCACATGTCAGAATCTGCTTGCTAAACAATTGACATCTCTGATGTTTTGAAAAGCATGAAAATAGAGTAAGCTGCAAATGTAATTTTTTGAAATAGAAGTTCTGGGTTATTTTCTTTAATACCTGAGAACAATCAGTGTAATGTTTTCCATCTGACTCTCTATTTGCATCTGAGATTTATTGGCCAAAATAATCTTGAGGTTTGTGCACTGGAAATACAGCAACTACTGCAAAAGTTATTCCTTTTTTTCCAGTTCTGAAGAATTGGTCCTTACCTGGAGCATCTTAGGTCTCACACCTTCTTGTGACAAAGTCTAAACAGAAAAAACCTATCACAAATCCACTAAACAATATGGTGTAGCTCTTACAGTAAAACCAGTGTATCCTAATGCAAAAAAGCAAAAAGGGAAAAAATACAAGGCAAACTCCAAAGGTGCTGCATCATATTATTCACAACTTGAATAAGCTGGCTATATACCATCCATGGGTGACAAATCTTTCATGACAGTGATGCAACAAGTCCCAATATATTGTGTTGACATTAATTATTGCCTACTTCTGATTCACAGTGGTCACTGTTTTTTGAAAGAAAAGCCACCTCTTTTACCATCACTTGGATCTCAAGAAAGTGACCCTCTTTTTCTCAGTGTACTGTGTTTTATCTATAAAGAAGTTTAAATGTCCATATGTAATTTCAAATGTACTTTTACTAATTTGACTTGATACTGAGAATTCATTCTTAGTTGAATGACATGCAGTTAGTTGAGGATCAGTCCTCAAGACAACAGAATCTATTTGGAATCATGATAGTCTCAGAGCTTTCTCACCTCCTCCAGGCACGTGAAGCTCCTTCAGGAAAGTGCTTCTGTTGCGTCACTCCGACAGCAGAGTCGTGAATGCTGGTCAGTGCTGCCGCCGTGGTGCACGCAGCTTGTGCACTGCACCCAGGGCTGCTGAATCAGCACAAGTTTGTCTCTGAGAAAGAATGAACCAGGTCATAAAGATGAAAAAAGGGCCCAGATAGAAATGTATGATGGATCTTCACTGTTGGATGGCAAGTAGACTGACATTGATGATTAAATGGGAGACTACCATCTATATAATCTTTGCTGTGTTTAGTATATGGCTTTCCCCCCCCCCACATTCTATTTCAAATTGCTGCCTGAAGTTAGAGTTCCAATGTCTTCATATTTTTAAGCATAAAGTTGAAATACTAAGATGATGTAGTCAGTTTTTGATAAAAACCTTCCAAGAAACACAAGAATGAACAACTCCTTCTGGCTCAGAATGAGCCCCCCTAGCAAGAGCCAATCTCATAACAGAAGGAACCTGAAATTTTAAAGCTACTTAAGAAGGAGCTGTGGCATGAAAGAGAAACAGTCTAAGAAATGCTGCCCATTGTTTTAAGCAAGCTCAGGCACAGGAGACCAACTGCAAAAGATGTCTGGTCATGCTAAACATGAAGCTTTTCTTTTTTCACCTGAGTTTTACACTTCATCTTTGTGTTTGGCACTGCTGAAACAAGAATTAACAGTTCCCTGTTTTGATCCAAGCTATTTTAATTATTTAGTTATGAATGGTACCAAGTGCTTGAGAACAGGAGGACAGGGAGAACAGTACAACTACCCCAGGAGCATTGACAGAACTGTTGTACTTTGAGTTACTGTTAAGCAATATGTAACAGCAAAACATATGACAAATTCATACGTATGATCCTATTGCAGGATTGGCCCCTAATCCTAATTATTCCTTTATTAATCTAATCTTTGTTAAGCCTTTCTGATGTTATGACTATTTTATCTGCATATATCCTTATGAATGGCCTGGATTGTTTTACAGATGAAAATATTTAGACCAGATAGTTGTTTGTTTTTTTTTTAAATCTGGACAAATGCTCTTATCCAGAATAGATTAAAAAAAGGAAAAACTAATAATGTTTTAACAGAGGTAGAACCATAGTAGCACTCAAAAGTGTTATCTCTAATTTATGAGACCATTATTTTTCATAGGATTGGAAAACATAATCAACAGGATTTGAATCTGTAGGAAAGAGGTCCACTGTTTCTGTAGCCAGTTCTGCATTTTCTCACCAGCCCCAAAAGATTTTAACCAGAAATTTTGTTCATATAAATGGCGGCACAAGCACACAGTTTTGTGTAGAAAAAGTGGAATAAAATAACAAGTTCAAATAATAACTTTGTAAAAATTTATAAAAAGTATGCAAGCATAGCTTTGAGAATAATGCCAGTGTTAAAAATACCTTAAGGTGTTTCTTTCTTTCTTTTAGAACTAATTCTGAAAAAAATCACCTGTAGGAGTAAAAGCATTTGCTTGCAAAATTTACGGAAAAAGAGGAAATGACTGAGTTTTGTTTCTAACAAACAAAATTTATTTCTTCTCTTTTCATCTTGGCTTTCAGATACAGAAAACACATTAAAATGAGTTTTGCATATATAGGATGTAAAGAAACCTGAAGTATAACAAACAAATAAAAAGCCTATCTGTGCATGTTGATGGGTAAAGAAACCACATTCCTTCAAGTTCTTTGTATTTGAGAAGCTACCTTTTATGATCAATAATCAGTACTCTGCTTAAAAAGCCAGCTACCTTTCTTCTGATACAACTCTAACATGCTTTTCTGAGCATTCTCACGCACATGTCTGCGTGTATCCATGCACATACACACAGATTATGATGCTTTTATGCATGCAGAATCAAATGGTTCAAGGGACTTGGTGACAAGACACAAGCCTTTCATATCTCTGCCATTATTTTGCTCATTTTAGTAATGAAAAGGCATTACTATCTGAAGGCTGTTTGTCAGAAATGAATAGGCTGTCTCATTCCAGGTCACTGGACAACTATCTGCATCACAAATGTGCTTAGGAACCGAAGGCTGGAAGAGACTATCGAGATCCTAATGGATTGTCAAGTCCAACTCTCCATGCCAGTCAACCATGCATTAGAAATTTTGTCCAGAACAGTCTATGGTATATGCTTCCTGCATGTTCTGCATACCCAATCTACAAAACACCTATGGAACTCTATTACTGAATGAAAACTCCCTATAAACAAAAACCTCAGAAGGTATCGCTTGGAGAAGACATAAAAAGTCTGGAAACTGCAAACTCTTCTTCAAAAGAAATTACCTTCTAGAGTGACTAAGTAGCACTCTCCTTTACTTCCCTTACAAAACACTTCTGTAAAGATAATTTGGCATGCATACAGATGATATACAGCTTATCTACTGCAATTTAAATATGAGCATTACAGTGTGTTAGATCTCACCCTCATTAAAGTATCTCTTGCAGATAAATACCTATGAGAGAAAACTCATACCGTGATTGGCCTGTGTGACTCACACTGCCAGGCTGACATGGTTCAGGAGCTGCTTCCAGGACATGTCAGCTCTGCAGGCTGCATAACCACATGAGACACCTCAAAGTAACTTGTCCCTGTTTGAGTGACACTCCTTTTCAGATAACAGCTGAGACCTCACAGAGAGGAAAAGCCTGCAATACCTGTTCTGCAGATAAAAAGATCTTAAGTCTCCCACGAGGCCAACCCAGCTGATTCTACATGCAGTAATATAAAGCATATTTTAAATAGATTTTCAATTATTCCTCTGGTATAGATACAAGCACTGAATTTAGTTTGTCACAGATTTCACCAATATTTATACATAATTTAGCACAAATTATAAAAAACCAAACACAACCTAAGTTTGAATTGTACTTGCAGTACAGCTTTAACTTAAATAAGACACGTCTCTCAAACTACAACCACTCCCATCAATGTCTACAGATTTAGAAGTATTTTAGTTATTTCAGTCTAAGAAAGGTTTGTAACATTCTAGGGGACTTAGCTAGAATGTAAAAGATAAAATCTTGCAAAGAAGAAATGATTTACAGAACTGTTTCACCAAGAATTAAAAATAAATATTAGATAGAACTACAGGCAAATAATCTACTGCACCGTCCAACTCTGAACAAGTTGATTTTCTGGATGCAGAGATCTAATGGCACTTTATATGTGTATGAAATGTAGAATCACAGAATATTCTGAAATAGAAGGAAGCCACAAACATTGAGTCGAGTTCCTGGCCCTGCACAGAAAATCCCAAGAGTCACATTCTGTGCCTGAGAGTATTGTCCAAAAGCTTCTTGAACTCTGTCACTTACTCAGCTTAGCGCTGTGACCACTGCCCTGGGAAGCCTGGTACGGTGCCCAAGCACCCTCTGGGTAAAGAACCTTTTCCTAATATCCCACCTAAGCCTCCCCTGGCACAGGACTCTCTTGGGTCCCTCAGGTCCTGTCCCTGGGCACCACAGAGAACAGATCAGTGCCTGCTCCTCCTCTTCTCTTCAAGAGGAAATTGTTGACTGCAATGAAGTCTCCCCTCAGTCTTCTCCAGGCTGAATGGACCAAGTGACCTCAGCTGCTCCCCATATGCCTTCCCCTCCAGGCCCTTCATCAAATGTAGAACAAAGTGGGTTAAACTGGAATGAAAGCATTAATGAAAATTTAAAAATGGCTAAATGATAGAGGCATGAAGCATAAGCAGGGGTAGCACAGGAACAATTTTTATATTTTTGTTTATTCAGCTTCCTATAGATTTATTGCACAAAACCACAGAGCAAATGAAGATTACACAAATAATCAGAACCCTTGGTCTTTCTACGTTTGTTCTGTCAGTGGACGAGGCTTTAATAAAACCACATACTATTTTAAATTTACCAGCAGAAGTATTTTTTTGCATTCTAATTTATTACTGTGCCCGTAACAATTCATCAAAAAGATGAAACAAGTATGTCTGTGTGGCTTTAAAATAAAACACCGTGTTCAATTTCAAGACAGGGATTTTTTTTAAAAGCAACCTTAATTATCTAGGGAAGCCAAGGGAGGAAGGAAAGAATAAAAACATTTTCCTTTGCTGCTGTCAAAATCCTGGCTGAATATAGTAACGGAATTAAACTGCAATAACTCCCATATACTCAGGAATGAGGAATGTCCTGGACAATTGGAGCTAAACAAAAGGTTAAACTAGTTATGAGCTAAGTCTCAGTTTTTAATAATGATTAGGTAACTGTCAGTAGACAATGGAAAGAAATCAGCTGAGGTGGAAAGATCTGGATTTAGATTGCCTAATTGGTATGGAATCAGGAAGAATGGACAATGACATTTTAGTAGGAAATGATTTAATGGAGAAGAAAGGAAGGACTGGATGAACTAACTGAACCATCAATACACACCTAATGAGAGACTGGTAAAGAAAGGAAACACCAGTACTAAGACAAACATTTTTTTCTAGTAATTAACAGAATTCCAGGTCTGTCAAGAATGGACCTTTTTTAGTAAACTACCCATGTAGTGAATGAGTATAGGATGTAAAAACTTTGAAGAGAGGCAAAACCAAAGACCTACCTTACTTAAAATGAGTGACCAGTGGATCACTTGAAATAGGATGTGATGATAATTTTTAAGTATTATATTTCAGAGTAGTATTTTGCAACCGACGCAATTTCACCATATTCAAACTACAGCCTCTAACGCTGCATTGCTATCACTGATAAAATGGAGCCAAATAAAATAGACCAGTAATTTCTTGCAAAACCGTCCTCACGTGGAAGAGTTATGAATAGCAAACATAGTGCACTCTTCCTCCTCAAGGGGGGAATACATTACGCACATCACAACCGAGGTATCATGAAGATAACCAGAGATTACCCAGCTTCCAGAAACATACCATTAATTTAATACAGCTATTCTAAACCACCTCTTTGTAGGGCAAACTCAGCGCGCCATTAAATCGCACAGAGTCTCAAAAACTGAAGTGTTGGACCCGCGCTGCCCTGGCTGCGCGCCGCTTTAGGAGGCAGGCCTCGGCCTGGCCGCATTCCCGCCGACTCTTCCCGTGCCGTTTGGCACTCCCGAGTCGCGGGGCGAACCTCGCCGCCACTTCCGACCGGCACCCCGGACAGACGGGAGCCGCCCGGCCGGGCCCCAGGCCACCAACGCCGACGGAGCCGGGCCCGGCCCATGCGGGGGCGAGGCCGCCCCGCCGCAGGCAGTGCCTGCCAGCCCCGGGCCCGTCCCGCTCCCCCCGGGCGCGGCGCTCACCTCCCTNGTGGGAACATGAACCTGCAGTCGGGTGGGGGCTGCGTGGGGGCTGGAGTCGGCGGAGGAGGAGGGCAGCAGCCGCAGCCCCAGGGCCCCGCGGCCCCGGCCGGTCAGGAGGCGGCGGGCCCCGCCGAGCTGTCCCGGCCCCAGCACTACACCATCCCCGGGATCCTGCACTACATCCAGCAC
>VWYO01025928.1:97723-110820 GCA_013400275.1 Rhadina sibilatrix | reverse complement strand
CGAGCGGGGTCGGCGGGGCGCCCGAGGCCGAGCGGGTCGAGGTACCGAGGTACCTGGGCGAGGTCCGGCGGGCGGAGCGGCGGTACCGGCGGAGGCCCGAGCCGGGCTCCCTCCCCGGGGCAGCCATTTTGGTTTGTAGCATGGCGCCCGCCCGGCTCCGGAGCGGCCCCGGCCCCGCAGGCCGCTCGCCCGGAGCCGCCGTGCGGGACCCGGAGCGCGGCCGGGGAAGGGCGGACGGGCGCTGCCGCGGCGTGGGGCTGTGACCCTTCTCCCCCTCCTCACCCTCCTCCCCGCTAGCGGAGCGAGCTACGCTGCGCCTTGACAGCTGCGGTCGGCTCCCGCAGCACAATGACTCCGGAGCTCCTCGCCCCGTGCGGGTTACCGACAGCAAGAGCCTCCGGGCCTGGGAGGGAGGACTGACGCCTCCCTGCAGCTGAGCGAGCTCTGGCTTTGGAGGGAAAAGAGGGAGTTAGGAGGGGGCAGGAGTGCCTGCCTGCCGATCAAGGGCAGGACGAGGAAAAGGAGTTCAGGTAAATCGTTAAGTAAAAGTCTTAGCCAGGCATGCAATATGAGACAGGTCGAATCTGTTCTTTCTTTCGGGCTCGCTTCTTTGGAGATTTCATATCGGAGAAGAGTGAGGAGGAATCGATAAGTCTGCGGCGTGGTCATTTCAGTATACAGAAAAACACCAGTTTCGTCTCCGGAACGGAAATTGAATAACTTTTCGGGGTAGAGAGCAAGTGTTCGAGTTGCAATATATATTTCTTGCTACTAATGTTTGCTTTCAGTAATAGGGTAATTTTACTAATTGTTATTGCGAGTAAAAAAATCATAGAGCATTACCAGTTTATGAACAGATTACGAAATTCACTGTATGTGAGGTATCCACACAGGAGCCATTACAATTTTTATTATGTACAGAAATGTGCATAATAAACATGTAAAAAAATGTTAGACTTTATTACTTCCAAAGAATTTTTTGTGATTTTTGTGCTGGATGAATGTTTGTGGTTTTGGCGTAGCATTCCATCAAATTGTACTGCAACAGCAGCCGATGTTTGCAAAGCATTTACTTTCAGATTTCAGGACCAAGAAGTGTACCTGAGCCTGGGCAATTCTTTAGGAACTTCTTGGCTCTATATAATAAGCATGTTATTTGCACTATTTTTGTTACAGCTGTAATTAAGAAAGAATTAAACCCCAAAACCACCAAGGGAAACAATTAAAGAGGTTTTACTGTTTCTTTCACTTACTACTACTCTTACAGTTTTAAACCTCGTGAAATGGCTGGATTTAAAATCTGTGGTGGACATGGGAGGATGTTTTTAGTGGAGAGTAATCAGCTCTTTCTCCTGTTTTCTCGAGGGTCTTAATGTTATAGCATTATGTTTATAAATAAATTGCTTAGTGCTATTCATTACCAGACAAAACCACCTTGAAATATTTGTTTTAGGTATGCTTTTAAAGCTTGTTGCTTTAAAAGGAGGTACTGCTGAACCCTAAGATGAAGAGTAGTCCTGAGACTTGGAAAGTTGTGTCTGACTGATAAAGTTCTTCTCTGAACTCACATGGCCTCTAGACTCCCTGATGCACTCCAGCCAGCTCTGCTACTTTTTGTTTGTGGTTGCTATTTGTTGTCCGTGCCAGACCATTTCTTGTGCTTGTCTGTGGATGTACGGTAGCAGTTCTGACCCTGATTATGTATGTGTTGATTCATATACATGTGCAAATGTCATAGGATTGAGACAGCAGAGTTGCTGCACAGTGCCTATGCACAAGGGTGTTTTTGGTTGGCTTTTTTATGACTTTGGAAGCCCAGGGTAGAAGGGGAGGAGGACATTACCTTTGGATTTTAGGTCACAGCCTATACAGTGGAGAAGACTGATACAGGAATGTGTTGAAAATATTTTTTGAAGATAGATGTTTCCTGGGTCTGTAGGATTTTTTGTTGGTTCTGCAACTTAAGTTGTGAAGTCACAGCATATTTTGTAGCCAGTAAAATTGTAATAGTTTGGACTCCAAACAACGGTTTTGTCCGTTGAAGCTAATGAGAATGTTAATCATAATGTTAGGTACAAGTGTGAGTTTTTTGATGATTGAGGCCTCCTGGGTTGAAAGGAAAACAGTAATTCCATAGCATGACAGTAGATAACTTATATGGAAGTGGGAGTTGGATGATTTAGCTGCAAGTCTCCTGGTGCAGGTAATTTCATTCCTATTTCTTCATTCTTTCAAGATCAAGATAAACTCTATAACCATTGCTTCTCAGTGCTGACAATTGCAAGTTCTTTATAACTTTGCTAACAATGCTTTGTAAAAAGTATGTGGAAAACCAAATGACTTGGCAATATGTGATTTTATTTATGTGTTCTGAATCGAAGAATTTGTTATTCTGAAGAAGAAGAAACTTTCTTATCTGTGGTATAAGTTAATGGGCCTCCAGTGTGATTTATCCACCCACCCCCTTTCTTCACCTGTGTAGTTCAAGTGACTGGAGGAATTGGGACCCCTAGTAGAAGTGCTGTTTGCATGGAGGGGTGATGGTGGATGGACGGAGGATCTGCAGTAACAGTTTATTCTTTCTGGGTTCTTGTAATGACCTTTTTTTGCGGGGGACACATTTTTATAAATAAAGCACATTACTGGGTTGGGATTTATGCCATGGTTGTAATGACTGACAGAGAGTCTCAAGCCTTTTGGATCTGAAGTCTTCTGCTGGTAGACTTAGATCTACGTTTACATCAGACATTGAATGTTTATAGTTTTATGCTGTCTTTCCAACTCCTCTGGTGCATGCTGTTCTGCTTGTGTGCAGAAGTGAAACAGCATAATCATTAGACAAATCTGTGTGTGCAAACCAGCATCAAGTACAGAAATGTCAAATATCAGGAGTGCAGTACTTGAAACATAGTACACTTCTTTCCTTTCACGTAAGCATTCAGTGGTTGCTGTCTGGCCTTGCATAGTGTCTTGTTCACTGCAAGTAATGGACACAATCTGTTCCCTATTCAGTGAATTAAAAGATTTTTGCTGTAGCAATGTGACTTGGATCTGCCAATATAATGACCTTGATGTTGGTCAGTAATGACCAGCTGTTATGCTGAGATAAATGGTCTTTCTAAGTGCAATGTATGCACTTTCAAGGAATTACAGCAAGTCCATATTGAATGTTGTGTATTTGTTAGAAATAACTGTTTGTTTGAGGTGGCAAGTGGCTCCGTAGCGTCCTAAAAGAAAAAGAGACTTGGATGGGAAAACACTAGAGATGTACAGAAACTCTTAAGGAAGATAAAATTGTGTCAAAAAAGAAGTATCATAGGAAAGCTTGTAACTTTGGGGGGGAAATCAAGAGATCCACTTTCTTATGGGGCTTGCAGGCTGATAATGCTTGTCCGGAATAGAAGTCTCAGCTGTGCAGTTTATTCAGGTTTTCTGAACTGAAAACCAGGTTAATATTTCTGATGAAAACCAGATTGAGTATTCTCTGATACTTCAGAATCACACAAGAATATTTTAGGAGAGAACTGCCAGTAGATACTACTTCCAACTGCTTTAATGAATAGGAAGAGTAATTACGAAACAAAAACACTCAACAAAATATATCCAGTTTTGGTTTAAACATTATACAGCCTCTCATGTAACTTAGGTGTGCATAAAGATTACTATGACTGTTAATATGTTATCTGTCCTATAAAATGACGTCTTTGGTGGCACACAACTGAAGTTCCTAGTTTATCTTATTTACAAATGCTTTTTTTCCCCAAATATTTAGAGATATTATGGAAGCATGTTTTCTAATGTTCTTTATTTAGGTGTTTAAAAACCCCAAACCACCAAAACCCATAGATTTCAGATTTTACTTGCATGCCTTCCTGCTTCCCTTTTGGCTGAGGATGATGGAGCAGACTCATTGAAGGAATTTTATACAGAAGGAATTTTATAAAGAAGGAACTTCTTTAAAAAAGCAATGTATCTGCAGATAACATATGTAAAAGTGTTGATATCATGAATAAAATGAGACCATGTATATATACAGTCATGCTGCGCTTCAGCATTTCTGAAGTGAAGCAAGAATCAATTGCTGAAATACGTATCTGTATGTTCCTTGTTTTAGTTTGTTGCAGGTTTGAAGGGGGGATGGGGATAATGTTGGGAATGTTTCTCTCTTAAACTTGGAGGAACAATTAATTCTTTTCATGACAGACTTTGCCTTGCTTTTGGCTTGCAAATAATTTATTTTGATGATAGATTGCAAGTGGAAGTGGTTATGAGGGTTATAGAATAGTTATTAGTTTGTTGGCCACAATTTGTGTCTCAGCAACTAGAGAGCATACAGTAAAAATAAGTATTTTTTAAAAGCCCTGGCTTTTCATGAATTAGTGCGGGGGACTGTTGTAAATACTAACATTTTCTTGGGTTGTAAAGTGTTTGGGTAAGTTCATGGAAGAAAATTTCCTGTGGGTGTCTAAATTCAGAGATATTGTCTTTTTTGTTTACAAGTTGTCTGAGATTTGAGATGTTTTGTGAGGTTTATTCTTTTGGTTTTGTGCTAGTCCTGTGGAACTGCCTGTTAGCCCATGGTTGTGAGTGGCATGCTGAGGTTGGTGGTCTATTGGTCTGACCAAGCAAGCTGTTCTTAGATTCTCTTGACCAATGAGGTAGCTTTAAAATGGAGTCACATAACTGTTTGAGCTTGAAGGAACCTTAAAGATCATGTAGTTCTAACTTCTCTGCCATGGGCAGGAAAATGCTTTGATTTGATTGACAATATATTTAGTGCTGTTTTGATGCTGTTTCAATGTTTGTTTCATAAAGAACAAACCCTGATTGATATCAGGGGCATTAATTGTGATATAACATGCAAAGTTATAAGGCAGGAAATTCAGATGCTGCTGTTGTGAAATGCACAGTGTATTTTAACCACATGTTTGTTTATCAATTGCATTCTAGATAGTTGAAGTTGGAAATATGATTAATTGATATGCTGCTATTTCATTGGATCTTACAGGTGAATCTCTGTATTTATTGTGAAATTAACTTAAGTAAATCTAAATCAATCTTTAAAAAAACCCCATGGGATACTTGATCAACACTGATTGAAAATAAAATCAAGTAGGTTGTAAAAAGTTGGTCAGCATTTTTATTTGTGATAGTTGTAAATGCCATGAGGTGTGTGGGTAATACATGCATCTGAACTGTCTAACCTGTTTGTGCAAACTGTTCAGGTGATTGCTGTATTGGGGGTGCAGAAGTACATCGTGGTCCAAATAACTAATTTTTATTCACGTGATAAAATACTAGAATATTTAATACCTTTTTTTATAATGACAGATTTTTCTGTATAAAATAGCATACATAAAAGAAGGTAAAATCCAGAAGCTTCTGCTGATTGATCATTTTTCTAAGGTAACAGTGAAAACAGCTATGTATTTTATAGCATTAAGTCTCTTTTAAGTTTAAAGCACTGAATTGAGAGTTATGTGAATTTCGGGTAGAGGGCAGTTAGAGGTAATCAAGGGTTTCCCCACTGTGGCTTCCATAGCTGTTTAGTCAACTGCATTAACAGACACATCACTTCTGGTCAAACTTCAGGTGCCTGTTCCCTGAAGATTGGATGGTGTGTCTGGGTAAATTTTGTCTTTCTTCATAGGCTTCTTGGCAAGACTTCCAAATTAAAGTGTGCAGAGATGCTTTCTTTTTGTATGGATAGCCTCATTCTTCCAATTTTAGTTTTGATTTCAATCTTTAACATTTCTGTAAATTTTTTTTTCCAGTATTCATCTCATGGAGGCAAAACAATAAAGGAGTGCAGGACATGGAGTTACATTAAGCTCCATGTAAAAACAGGAACAGGAAATACCTGGATAGCCATGAGGTTTATGTATGGGATACTCGTCAGTGTAGAAGTTGTGTAACTTTTTCTGAAATATTGTTTTTAAATAATTCCCTTCTAGCAACACTTGGTATAAAAGTGGTTTTTACTGTGTGATAATTGCCTTTTCATAAATGATTGTTTGCAGTAATAACACTCTTAGAATCAGTGCACAGAACAGTCATTTTATAACAGTTACTCTGATGAGGTTTTCTTTTAGGCACAGTGTAGAAGTGTGTGGCAGATAAGTTATGTAACACTTCCTTGTGAAGAATTACTTCTTTTTTTAAACACTGGGCATGCATTTTACTTTTTAGTTTCATTGCAATTATACCTGTGCATATTTAATAGCTCTTTGGGAAATCTCTTTTGGGGAATTTTTTGTGAGGTTTGAAGTATCTGTGGGTATAATTATTTATTTCATGCTGAAAGTAGGTTTTGAGGTGGGTGTTCTTGATCCTTCTTGTCATTTAAGAAATTAGGAGAAAGTGATAATGGATTTATTTTTCCTAACAGAAGAAGAGAGTAGCTAGGGAAGTTGGATCCTTCAGTGATTTGATGTATCTTCAGGACAAATGTATGACTTGCAAGAGCTTTGTTTGCTTATCTGAGGGTTACTTTTTGTCACTCAGACTATTCTTGAATTATCCTAAGCCATACTCAGCAGGATATTTAGTCTAATGATATCCTCTGCCTTCATCAACTCCAACAGATATTAAGAGCCAATTATTAAGTTGGCTGTTCCTCAGAACCAGTCCTGAAGGTACAGCATAAATTTAAAGTCTGTAGGATTTACTACTGTATCTTCTACTATAGTACCTTTATAAAACTGTCTGATTAGAGGTAGCCTGCTGTTGGCAATTAAAGGTAAGAATAAATTTTTATGATTCCAGAACAAATTCCACTTAATGAGAGATGAAGCACATTCCTAGGTTTATTTGAAGTCATTGTGCATGCAAAAATCTTGCATGTGTTGGCTGTAACATTCTGAAAAAAGTGTGCTTCTCTGAATGGTGATTGAAATGATCCTGAAATAGAGAATGAACTTCAGTAAGTCTAGATGCTTGAAGGTCTCTCTGATTATATATATTTATATTTTAAATAGGTTGATTGCTCTAAAATTTCTGCAGTCGTTCACCTTGTTTTCTTTTCACGCAAAATAGGGTCAGTCCTTAATTGCTATCAAATTTGAGGTTGACAATCCTATAGTACTCCTCCTAGAAGAAAAAAACCCAGGGAAAGTCCTTCAACTTTATGCCAGTGACCACTATAAGAAGCTGGAGAATGCTTGACTCCAGTATTTAACTTGAAAATGTGATGGTTTGCAATTCTTTGACAATGAGACCGTAGGGTGCTGGAACAGAATCCTGCAATACACCTTGAGACCCTGGGAAAAAATCCTGCTTTGGCAAACAGAAGTCTCAGAAGAAAATTTAGCAGAGCATTTAAACAGGTTTACAAGTTTTATAACACCTGTTCTATTTCATATCTTCAGCAGGGTTAGTAAAGTTGCTTTGGTAGAAGGCAGGACTACTGTCTCTGTTAACTCCCTGGTGAAGTGGTGTAAATTAGACAGTGCTGGTGATATTTCTGTGCCAGGAAGCCAGATTAACATTTAGGAGGTGCAAAATACCTGCTTCTTGTCAACTTTCTGTCATACCTCACTGAAAATACTGCATTATACACTTTAATTTTAACTCTTTACTTCAACTCATAACTTTAGTTCCATTAACTTGAATATATTCTATTTTGTTATTGTCAGTATTACTGCTGCCTTAATGCAAAGCTCTGTACACTGTGAGATTCTATTATTTTATATATATATATATAAAATATGCATGGCTTCTTACATTCAAACACTTTATTAGTTCTTGCTTTCTACAGTCCTTCAGGAATGTGTCCCACTGACCTGCAGCTGATGAACACTGACTTGAGTGTTCATCACTAGAACAGCCTAGGTCAGTTCAGATCACTGTGTTCACAGTCTGCTGTGGATTATGCTTTTGTCTTTATTCCTAAATAACAAATAGGTGTTCCTGATTTTGGAGAGGAAGGATACATTCTGGAGGATGTTTGCCACACTGCAATTCCTTCCCTTCCCTTTCGAACTCCATAGTGGTCATAAGAACCTGCTGCACTACAAAGTGTACAACTTCACTTTTATATATGTGCTCTTGTACTACAAATACTAATAACAGTAAAGAGGATGAGCTTAATATTCTATTTACTATTAAGTATCTAACAAAGCTCCAAATGTGGCACTTTGTCAAAAGTAGCTTCATGTTAATGCAATAATGTGCCAATGTAATGGTGCTTACAGTAAAAATATTTTAAATTCTACTAAATTCAAATACTGTATTTTGGTGTATATATATAATTAGTATTATTAATTGTAGTTGTGACTTTACTTGAAAGAAATTTCTTTTACTAGCAAAATGTACTCCCAAAAATGCGAAGTGGTTTAAAAGACTGTGTGTTAATCTTTTTAGATAGCAATGGTCCAAGGTGTGTAACTACTTTTGGTTTTGTTTCAAAGATGTTATTTGCAAGATTCATGCATTTAGGAGGAATGCAGAAAATAGAGATGATAATGACAGAATGAGCAACTGCAACTGAGGATGAACTTGTGCTGAAATAGTCATGCTGATTTGTTGTCTTCCACAACTTCTGTGAATTCCCTACTAAAAGAAATTAATAAAACCCCTGAATGATCCTTGGCTTTATAAATGCTATAAGGGAGTTATAAATAGAGAAATCGGGAAGTGATTTCTGTCTTGTGATCTGTGCAGAACTGGCAGAATCAACATTGCAATATAATGTCCCATTGTTTAGTAACAGTTTTGAAAAGAATGCTGAAAATTTGACATAAAACCAGTTTGAGGTCTGGAAGTAACATCTTGAAGACTGATCCATTTAGAATTCAGTCTTCTTGCTAAATCAAAAAGCAGTCTGAGAGGTAGCCTTATTAGGTGCCTCACTGGGTCTTAGACTTATTCAGAGGTTTTTTAATTTACAGTAGAAAATTGTTTTGTGTAAGAAGTATGACAGCAGACTGGAAAAAATAAATCCCAGTGAGAGCGTGTAAATAGTGTAATAGATGTATGTGTGAAGCTGGCTAACTGCTTTTTGTTGTTTCTTGTTTTCTTTGTGTGGATATTTTTTGGGGTGTTCTTGTTTTGATCTTTTGGTTTTTTAGAGGTCTTGTTTTTTGTTTTGGTACAACAGCCAGAGAAATAATCAGGCAACAAGTGTAAAACATATTGAAATAATTTTTATACAACCAAAATTTATGAATCCTTTCTTCATGGAGACACAGAGGAAATTGAAATGGATTCACAAGAAGCTATTACTTTATAGCCTAATCTACTGCTGTTAAGTTTGTATGATCTTCCCATGCTTTTTATTAAAGTATCAGACTTGAATAAAGAACTGGACCATTGGAACTGAGGGAACTGAGGGATTTCTTGGTTCTCAGTAAGGGATTCTCAAGAATGGCTCTGTTAAATGAGAAGGAAGCCAGTGCTATCTCTGCTGTAATAGGTGGAATGTAGTCAACATAGGTAGTGTCTACTAAGACAGGCCTTTTTGTTTAATAACTAAAGCAGAGACCTCAACAGGTTATCCATAGCAAGTATCAAAGTACAAGTAGTTCGATAGTTTGTTGCTAAATTGTTGAATATGCCTGTCCAGGGCCAGAAGCTGTTCTTGAAAAATTAGAAGAAAATGTGCAAGAACCCTTGCAGTGTAAATTCTAATACTCAACAATTGCAAAGTAATCCTGACCTTTCTTGAAGAATCTTTTTTACAGTTGTGCTGTTTCCATTGTACTTCAGTCTGCTTTTTGCAATCAGTTTGTGCTGTAAGTTGGGCCCATTCCACAGCATTATGTGAGAATTGCATACCTATCTTGAGCACCCTTATTATCTGTATTTCAGTAGTATAGCAAGAAGATAAAAGCGTAGTTTCTTTTGAATCTCTGATTATTGTTGCATGGTTAAATATGGGAGTTTGGATCTGGACAGACAACTACTTTGGAGGCTTCAAAGTTAAGTGAAATTTCTTCAGGCATTATTATTAGCATTACTTTATGTAGAACATGTAATTAATAAATGGCATCAGTGATGATGCTAAATATTTTCAGAATACATGCTGCACTGTGGTGTCATGGCCTGTGGTGGCCAGGAGTATTTCTCAAGTGTTTGAAACACTATGTCATCTGTGGTTACAGGGTGTTTTGCCACTGGTTGTTGAAACTGATGACTTGACTCATACTTGTCCACAAGCTTGTCTGTGTCTGTTTCCATTAGTTTTTTCGGCAGAGGATACTGCTGACAAGCTTTGCATCTCTTCAGCAGTTCATACTGGAATAAAGCACAAAATGTTTTAAAATAGAAAATTTACATAGGAAATGCTGTATACAGTCTTGTTAATTGACAGAGGGAATACTTACAGTTGATAGCTGATATTTTTGGCAAGAATCAGCTTTTGTCATTGTTGTTGGAGCTGTGTTGTGGGGTTTTTCCAGCACAGACATTTGGAAAATACCATGGCTTAATGGATTTTAGAAGTGCAAACCTGCAATAATTTCTTACCAAATGACAGTCCAATAAGAATTTTTTTTCATCTGTGAAAAATACACTAATTTTTGGCTGACACCTGGAGATGTGGCAATTGACTGGAAGCTGACTTAACATCCCAGTTTTCAAGAAGGATGATCCTCGTCACAACAGGCCTGTCAGTCTCTCTATAGTGACTGGTAAAATCATGGAGAAGATTATTCTGGGAGCCACTGAAAAATACGTGGAAGACAACACAGTCACTGGTCACAGCCAGCACAACTTCATGAGAGAAAAGTCCTGCTTATCAAACCTGATTTCCTTCTATGACTGGGCAACCCACCTTGTTGATCAAGGACAGCCAGTTGATGTAATCCTTTTGGATTTCAGTTAAGTTTTTGATATTGTCTCTCATAGGATCTTTCTGGACAAAGTGTCCAGCACACAGCTGGATAAACACATGCGATGGGTGATCAAGTTTATCTTGTATAAACTTTTTTTCTGTAAAAAGCACATGAACACTTATACTATTATTTTATTTATTGGAAAAACTGATATAAAACAAATTAAAATTCCATAGAAAGTCTGTTCAGAAACTATATTTATGATTATTAACTTTGCTTTGTGATTTGAACTTTAGGAAGTTCTTTGAGGGAGGATACTTACACTGTCAGTCTGAATTGTAAAGAGAATTAGTTTGTGTTTGTTTGCAGAGCTTTCTTAAATTATTATTAGCAACATGACTACCTTAAAGTCTTTGGAACTTGTATTCGAACATGTTTCATGGATTACTCAGCCTGCTTAAGAAATGCAGTTAAAATACATACTTAATAGAATAGTAAGTGTTTATAACTAGTAAGAACTACTTTTGCTGCTTATGTTTTACTTGGCTGTTTGATTATCTTGCATGATGGTGTTTGATACTTGAATGGAATGATTGTAATTCCTCAGTAGAATTATATTGATACTGGTGAAGAAAACTTGGAGATAAAAATGAGCAAGCCTTTTTTGAAGTCAGAATGAGCATTCGTGTCTACTTAGTGGCTCCAAGCATTCCTGTTAACTGTCAGTTAAATAAAGAAATAATGCCTGCTTAATGGCCTTCAGATTATTTTAAATGGGTTGATTAATTAAATAAATACTTAATAAAATTAGCTGGATCTTGGGTCTGATGTCTGATTGTGGGGAGAAGGAGAGCTGGTATATAGAGACAGTGACTGATATTTTGACATTGTGGCATGGAGCGTTTGGTAGTTCTTTTACAGTCTGTTGATGATAATGACCAGATTATTTTCATTCTTCCTGAACTTAATGTTATAATAGGGTGTTACAGAGTACCATGTGCTTTCAGGAAGATGCAAGTTCTTTTACACATTCCAAGGCAGGAGCTTACTTTTCTGAAGGAATGTTTCCAAGAGTGAAATTGAAAAGGAAGACTAATTTATAAATTAAACTGTGCTCATAGTTTGGTAAGTTTTTAGCTAAAAAAAAAAAAGGAAGCCTGTTCTTGTATGAGGAACAGTACTACAACAGTGGTCAATGAATGATAAACTCCCAAGGCACTTGCATTTGTTATTCAAAAAAAAAGGCGTTTCCTTCAAACACCTTTCAAACACACTATTAAAAAAAAAATAGTTTCCAGTGTTTAGACATGTACATTTTAGTCCTTGAGGAGAATGCCACCAGAGTGTGAATCCGTTGTTTTTAGTGCCTTCAGCTTCTTTTGGAAATGTTGTCTCTCTTTTTTCCCCTGACATCCCTGGCTTCTCTGTACTAGATACTAGATAGGTTTATGGACAGAGAGTTGGTTTACTTTGTTTACAAACCCTGATGTTTAGAGGGTTGTCAGACTTTCAAGACACAACTATGAATTGTATGAGTTTTGTTATTGTACTGTTCTGAATACCATTTTGGGTAAGAGAATGGCTGTAAAAGTCCTAAGAAAGAAGATTCAGTGAAAAAAAAATCTAAGGAAGAGTGACAGAATGAAGGCAGTCATATGCTGAATGTAAGTTGTAACTTTAAAAGTTTGACCCTAATGCAGAAGAGGATGGAATTGACAGCTGGATTTTTCTCTAAGTTGGTCAGAGGGAAGCTGATTAAACTTGACAGTACTAGGCCCTGTAGTGAAGAGGCCAACCTTTGAATGTGACTGATGTGGTGAGAGTTGGAAAGAGGAAGGACAGGTTAAGGAAAGGAGAAAGTTTTGCAAGCCTGGTCTTTCCCATACCCACTGCAGGACTGATGGGGACTTAGGGATGAGTAAATCCTCTTATATGTCAGCTGTGTCATTAACCTCCTTAGAGCTAGCTGGGTTTCTTGTTTCTTCTACTCCTATCCAAAAGTTACTTACTCCAATGTGTCTATTTTCTAGTGGTTGGATTTGCTTTTAACAAGCTATCAGAAACTGATTACTTGAGTCTTTGAAAAAAGTATAAATTGGAAATTGGGGAGTGAGAAATGATCATCAGCTCAAATGGGTAAGATCTGTAAAAATGTAACCTTCGGGAAGCAGCTTTGCTGCTCTAAGTGTAGTAGTGAGCTATCGCTGTATTTGACTGACTGTTCATAAAGTTGTGCAGAAAATTACCTTCTTTATTTGCAAATATTCAAATGTACACTGGTATTTAACAACTGCTAGTTGTTAAAGTCTTCCCCCCCCACGTTTA
>VWYO01025928.1:61984-97162 GCA_013400275.1 Rhadina sibilatrix | reverse complement strand
TACACAGGAAGGTGTTACTGTTTCAGCAGTGGAAGAGAAGGATTTAATCAGCCTTCCATGCTTTACCATCCTCATGCTTTCATGCCTCATTTTCCCTTTTAATGTTTCACTAGGTTTGAGATGCTGAGCAAGTATTTTAAATACTGCATGTCAGAATTTATTAATATAGTAAGACTATCAAATGCTATAGGGATATTATATAACCCTTAGGTTACATGTGCAGTTTTACCTTCTCAAAATGTTGTAATAACTTCCGTCTTTTTTCCTCAATGGCTAACAGTAATCTGCTTGGTCAACGTGAAGTTTATCAGGCTCTTCTGGGCAGTTAAAGCAATAAAGTGCAGTTTTAATGTGAATGCTGCCATGGTTGGTGCTGTATGAAGTAAGGGGAATANAGCTGGATTTTTCTCTAAGTTGGTCAGAGGGAAGCTGATTAAACTTGACAGTACTAGGCCCTGTAGTGAAGAGGCCAACCTTTGAATGTGACTGATGTGGTGAGAGTTGGAAAGAGGAAGGACAGGTTAAGGAAAGGAGAAAGTTTTGCAAGCCTGGTCTTTCCCATACCCACTGCAGGACTGATGGGGACTTAGGGATGAGTAAATCCTCTTATATGTCAGCTGTGTCATTAACCTCCTTAGAGCTAGCTGGGTTTCTTGTTTCTTCTACTCCTATCCAAAAGTTACTTACTCCAATGTGTCTATTTTCTAGTGGTTGGATTTGCTTTTAACAAGCTATCAGAAACTGATTACTTGAGTCTTTGAAAAAAGTATAAATTGGGGAGTGAGAAATGATCATCAGCTCAAATGGGTAAGATCTGTAAAAATGTAACCTTCGGGAAGCAGCTTTGCTGCTCTAAGTGTAGTAGTGAGCTATCGCTGTATTTGACTGACTGTTCATAAAGTTGTGCAGAAAATTACCTTCTTTATTTGCAAATATTCAAATGTACACTGGTATTTAACAACTGCTAGTTGTTAAAGTCTTCCCCCCCCCACGTTTAACCTGAGCTTATTTTATGAAGCAAAGATCATCTGTTAATATATGAGGTGTTGTTTCTATGGTTTTTTTGGTCTCCCAATTATTTTTTATTCTACAGGGTCTTAAAAAGCAGCATGTCTTTGAAACACATATCCTTACGTTACCAGTGACATCTATCACAGCTTACTAGAGAGAAAATTTCAAGACTTTAATTTCCAAAATATTTATTTTTATTTTTATGTATAGATTTACAGTAGTCAAGGTCTCTTCTTTTAGTTCTCCGTTGATAGTTTAAGGATTAGTCGCATTCACAATAAATATATAAACATAATCAGATCTATAAGGAGGCACTAAATCTCATGCTTTTAGTTGTTCCGAAGTAGTTGAAGTTTCAAACTGTAATTGTTTGAAGATGAAGGCTTCTCTTATGTTCACTTCCCCTTTTGTGAACGGGAACTGGAACACTGATAGCTGCACAGGTGTGTTCACTCTTAAATGACTGTAAGGAGTCAAATCTTCCAGTATTTTTTAGTTGTCCAGAACTGTTCTACTTCACCTGCAGCATAATAAGCATCTAAAAATCAAGATTACATTAGTATTATTGTGTGATAAAATGTTGCTGTTGTTTTGAGGTTTGTGACATGCCCTAGTAGGATAAGCATACACCTAATGTGTGCACAGAGCAGTTTCAGTGTATTGCACTTCTTTCAAAATTACTCCAGGCCTTTCCTGCCTTCCTTCTAGAAGTCTGAATGGACTTGAGAAAACAAAACATAAGCAGTGCATAGCTGGCATTACTTTACATATAGTTGAGTTTTTTTGAAATAAATTTATTGTGCCTAAGAGTTAACAATGTTTAAGACTGAAATGGAAAGAAAGTATTTTCTGAGTGTGGTCTCGTATTGGTAAACTCATTACAATTTGATTGTTTGAATTCTACACAGGAAGGTGTTACTGTTTCAGCAGTGGAAGAGAAGGATTTAATCAGCCTTCCATGCTTTACCATCCTCATGCTTTCATGCCTCATTTTCCCTTTTAATGTTTCACTAGGTTTGAGATGCTGAGCAAGTATTTTAAATACTGCATGTCAGAATTTATTAATATAGTAAGACTATCAAATGCTATAGGGATATTATATAACCCTTAGGTTACATGTGCAGTTTTACCTTCTCAAAATGTTGTAATAACTTCCGTCTTTTTTCCTCAATGGCTAACAGAAATCTGCTTGGTCAACGTGAAGTTTATCAGGCTCTTCTGGGCAGTTAAAGCAATAAAGTGCAGTTTTAATGTGAATGCTGCCATGGTTGGTGCTGTATGAAGTAAGGGGAATAATTCTGAAATTTTAGGAGTTTCTTTCAAAATGGGGGGGGGGGGCAGGAATCCTCATTTTCTTCCCAGGAAACTTTTTCTTTAAATTTTGATATATGAGTTTCCAAATGACATACAGTATTTTTAGTAATTTAAAGTTATGTGTAAGTAATTTAGTAAACTACTTTAAGTCTTCTGTTACACTTTCATCAAACAGTATAATTGCATACTAGGGATGTTGACTATCAGTGAAATAAGTGATTTGAATTATTCCTATAATTTAAGGGAAAGTTTCTTATTTGAGATCTTAGAGTTTCGGTGAAAGACTGTTGACTGTTTTGAGTATGGTCAGACTTCCTATTTAAAAGATAAAATGCCTTTCAACTACAAAACACGTGTATGTCTGAAACACAACACGCTATTAAAACAATACTAAATTTACAAAGTGTAGAATATTACATGTTAGAATTTTTATTTATTCCTTTCTTTATGTACATTCTGTAGTTTTTAAGCCCCAGACAATTCTTTGTCCTGGGGTCCATACTGTTCAAGTAGCTATTCAGTAAATCTTTTTATCCTTGAATTCTATCTTGCCTAGTTTCAGGCATTATTTAATGCATCCCTGCACAAATACAAAGTATGTGTCACTCTAACTACTTCTCAAAGCTCCCTGAATTCACTTTCATAATAAAGCTGAGCAAGTTGGTGTGGTGGTACTTCTACTTGCAGCTGAGGGCCAAGGTGTAGAGGGAGCCCAGAGTTATTTAAATGTCAAATTTGTAGAAACATAGTGGATCTCAAGCTTTCACAAAATACTGAAAATACAAAACTTTATAGGTTGAGAAGGAACCTGCCCTGAAAATGAAAGCCTTGGTTAGGCTTTGAAGAATCGGTTGAAAACTGTTCTAACAGAATCTGTGCACAACTAAATCCAGCTGGATTTTTTTAAGCCATGAGTGGCCATATATTTACTTACAGAACTGTTAAATGCTTTATAAAAGAATGTGTTTTTCTTGCCCTTAAGAAATGTTATTGCTAATACATTTTTTAAAATGTATTTTGATTGAATTTTCAATTCAGAAGAGTTAAGACTTGTATTGTATTTGACTTTCTTAGTCTCTCTACTCATGTTTTTTAAACTCTTGAGCCCTAAACATGCAGGTTATGATATCATGGTCAGTTTAGGCTGATCTAAGACAGTGTTGTTGCTGAAAGGAGTTGTTACTTCAGTATCCTGTTTGCATCCCTTGTGCCAGCCTGAGTTACTCCCGTGGCTGTACAGATAGAGGAAGATCCGGAAACTGATGTAATTCAGAACCAAGTAAAAAATAAATGGAATGATTTTCTCAGTAGACTTGATGTCAACACAAGCAGCTAAGTCAGCACAGTAGAAGGAACAGAAATAGAAGGAGGATTGCTCCTCTTGGTATCGGCCCTGGGGACTTACAAATCAGTTTAAGACAGTGGAAGGAATTCTGTTGTAACTGAGGAGGGTGGAGTGTGGGGTGGAAAGGTGAGTACAAAATTCTTGTATGTCATTTTGTTTCCCAGTTTTTGTGCTACACACTCTTAAGTCATCAGTATATTTACAAATTGTATCAAATCTATCCTGAGAACTGTTTCAAAAGAAGTGAGTATGTAAGGATTGTGAAAGTTGTATTATTTAGAGGTGATTTTTTGAGCGTTTGTCTTTGTGTATTGGAACCTAAGTTCAGCACCCCTGAGGGCAATTTGTTTACGTTGTATTTTTATTGACCCTGAGATTTACTGCTTTTCAGAAAAGGAGGTGTGTTAATTCATAGGCCTCATGGTCATGCAGTGTATCAGGGTGTAGTTTTGACACTTGTCCTTTCTCAGTTCAAGACTAAAGGAAGCAAGCTGATTAATTTATAGAGCAGATTTTTGGTGATCCAGTTCTTGGTTGAAGGTCTTGATGTCTAAGTAATTCCTCAAGTCTAAATTGATTTTCTGTGTTTCTGAAAATCGAGCTCTTAATTTCTGTATAGCTAACATCTGTTGTGGTTTAGCCATGTGATGGTTACAATGAGAAAAAGCAATAAATCCCCAAATCACTCAAACATGTATACAAACAATTGCAGAAAGCAGTTCTAAAAGAAATCTGATACTATTGACACAAATGTTAGAGCCTCAACTGCAAAGTGTGTTCTTGTGTGGTAACTTTTCTGTTCAACCTATTTGACCCTGTAAAGATTGTTATAAATAGTATTGTATAAAAAAGTGATTTTTAGGCTCTTTTTGTAAAGCAAAGTTTTGAGGGTTTATTATTTTTTTAAAAACTTTATTTTTATACAGTTATTCTGTAGCATATTAATTCTCAAGATCATGTAGCTCATGAAATTGTCTGGTTGAAAAGTATGAGATCTAGGTAATACCTTCTAAGTATGGAGACTTGATTCTGCGTGGCCAAGTACTCCAGAAGCACTTCTCTAAGGAAGAAGTTTGGCAATGAGTATTTAGGAAGCAGAAGCCTCTCTCTGTGTAGGTTAATATTACATTGTTTTCCTCTCTGAGGTTGAAATAAGGCTCAACAGTTACAACTTTGTCAGACAGTTACAAAGAAGTGCTGGCCAATAGAAGAAAAGTAAAGGGGAGAAGCCAGTCACTTACAGAAGACCTTAATTTTGGAAAGAATTGAGAACTACATTCAAGTCAAAGGACATAGAAGCTTTCATAACCCTCATTAGAGAACTACCGAAGTAGTTCTGAGTTAATTTTTGTAGGTAGAGTCTGTGGGAAGTCAGTAACTTCCAAATGCTTGTAGTATGCTGTTGTGCATGTTTGCAGGTAACACACTTCTTTAAAATCCCCACATTTGTAACTCAGTGTGCTGTGGAACAACTGTGCATTGACTAGTGAAAATTGGGATGGTATGTAAGGCTTGTGAAATTGGTCAATTGCTGCCCTAGGTACTGGAGGAGTGGAAATTATGTTTAACTGTAGTTCTCTGCAGAAGGCTGATAACTTTTTGTTTGACTAAAGTAATTTTGGGAGTATTTTTAGCATCTAGCATATACTTGCAGTTGAGTATAGTTGGGTTTGTTGATTCTGGATCTTGTTCTCTACGCTTTATCTTTACCTATCTTTGCAGTCAGTACAGTCTGTTTGGGTATGTTTGGGGTTTTTTGGTATCGAGTTGGTGTTGTTTCCTCCCTACCCCCTCCTCTCTTACCGTACACTTTGGCTCCTTAGTATTTCTCACCAAGTGACACTGACTAGTTGAGTGCTTTCATGACATATTTATGAAATACTCATAACTGCCTTGTTTTCACAAGGCTTTTAATTGATTAAATCAGTAGTTAGCTTATGCAAGGTAAAGGAACATATTTTAATTTGGCTCACCATTGAGCACAGACCAGAGTGGTTAAAATCAGGGCTGATGTGTGAAGTCTTACACGGTGATATCGGTTAGGCTCAAGAAAGGAGCGATCACCCTGGTTAGACTATTTCAGGCTGTAACCACTGAGTAATGCAAGTGTGCAACCACGCCCTTTACAAAAATCTTCAAGGATAGATTAGGTGCCGATTTTAGCACTTCCTCCCTCCCCCCATCCTTTTGTAATGAAATGATGGTGTTGTTCTTAAGCTCAGTAGAGCAATGTGATCTCTACTGTACTTTCCTTATTCTAAATCCTTCTTCTAAGAAATCTTCTGCTGAATCTAGTACTTAATTAGCTATTCAGTGACTTCAGTCAATTTAAAGTCATAGAGAGGACAAATGAGCTTGTGTAATGATGTTGCTGTAATGATGGCCAATCTGCTAATGTCTTTAACTGTTAAAATTTTGTATTCCCATCTGCTAATTTCCTTGTCTTCCCTAGGATTTTGGCTTGCAAAACTCAAAGCACAAATCCTTTCACTTTGTAGTGAGGAGACTATTTTTTCCTCAAAAAACATACTATATTTTTCAACTATAAATTTTTTGCACTAGTTGAGATGGCTTACATGTTCTGCTGAATTTATTGTCATCTACTAGGTTAGCAGGCAAGTAGGAATCTTCCTTGCTTCTTTTTAAGTTAGATGGGTAGTATGACTGATGCTTTGGAAAAAAATCATTATTTTTCTCTCTGTAGAGCAGCACATTAAACCAAATTGTCCCTTGATATTCTAACGTTCAGCTGTTTTCAGTAGGAAGTAAAATGTGAATCCATAAAAGTTGTTTCCTGTATAATGGATTTGTAAATTCTGTATATGAATTTATGTAATAATTTTTTGATCTGTTCCGTATGGTGGCATTGAAAGCTGAATTGCTAATTGCAGTGTACCTAATTTAATATGGCTTTTGGTTTGGAAGAAAATTTATGGTAGAACTTTTGCTAACAGTGCTGTAAGGACAAAAGTGTGTGCATATATCAAAATGTTTCATATGATTGCTCTTTGTACCTTATTGTAGAGTTACTATACAGGCTTTAATACCTGTTCATCTTGAACAGAAAATAATACTCAGTGTCTAGGGTAGAAATACTTTCGTTGTTACTTACTGAAATAATTAATGTAAAACAGGTTTTTTTTTCCTTTTTCTTTCTTCCTTTTTCTTTTCTTCCTTCTGTGACAGACTTTGTTGCTTTATTTTGAGTACAGAAAGGAATAAAATACGTTTTTGCTCTTTTTTTGTGTTTTCAGGCTCGGATAGCGTTTTTACAAGGGGAAAGAAAGGGCCAAGAAAATCTGAAGAAAGATTTAGTGAGAAGAATAAAAATGTTAGAATATGCATTAAAACAAGAAAGGTGAGTATACAAATTGTTCAGGTTTTTTCTGACCTGAAAAGCTTAATAGACTTAGATGAATTCCCTCACATTAAGTGAACTGCCTTTATTAGATGATTCTGATTTACTTTATGTAAACTGTTTTTAAGGCTGGTCGTCTTCACCTTGTGTTTTCTAACAAACTTTAGTGTCTTCTATTATTAAAAGTTGCATAATTTTCAAAATGTTTGGACCTGTGTCTTAAATAGACAAACAGGACAGTTTCCCTTATTTGGGTTCAAGTTATGGTATAGTGAGTAAGAATGAACATAGCCAAAGGGTCCATACCTTTTTACTATACCTTTACCTGTGCTTTGGTTGTATTAAACTGGAAAGAATGAAAAATACAGCTCTTGATCCCTTTCGACTTTGTTGCATGTGTTGCATGATGAAAACTATGTTTTGTGAAGGAACAGAATCCTTTAAAAATTGCTTTTTTCATTTTGAAGTTTGGTTTTTTTTTTCATGTGGTAGATGCTTGCATATTTAGCCTCACTTGGTGCATTTTCTATAGCATCAATTTCCTGCTTAAAAAAATTACAATTCCATTCAGTCTGTACAGGCTAATGTCCTTCAAACCTACATGTCCTTTTGTTGCCTGGTTATTTCATTTACCCAAAATTGGTAGTTAATTTTGTAAAATCACTTGGGAAATAATCTTGTCAAATGCCTATACTTCCAGTAGAGGACTCGGTTCTTATTTTTAATTTTATCTTGCTCCTAAAAAGTAGCAAGAGTCCAATGGTGAAACATCTTGACAATCAGGCAACAAAATATGTAGTCTTTATTTATGTATTTTGATTTTAGGGGAACCTTCCTGCCAGAGTAAACTTAAAATTTTGTAGCAAAACGTAGAGAGGTTTCACCTGGATATTTTTAAGTTAGTTGTCCAACTGTATGTCTAAATATATTTTACATTATGGATCACTATTATGAGTAAGGGACTAGTACAGAAATAAGTTTCAGTTGTTTTGGCAAGGTGGCTTTGTCCTTCTGTGTGAAGTGTCCAGTATAGAGGTGCTTCAGAAAACTGTGTATATTCATACAGAACACCATATCAGCACATCATATATTTTCTGAAGTAATAGGCAGAAAGGATCTATTACTTCATTCAGCCCTATCCTCTTAATGGAAAGTAACTCAAGGTTTCCAGCCATTGTATGACTAGAAGTTGCATTGTCATATCCTACAGGTAATGTACAAGTCACTCTAGGTTCAAGGCAGATAAAAGGTATACAGGGTCTTGGGGTGTAAAGAACACTGAGCATGTCTAAGAAATACTATGCTATTATGGCAGATGCAAGCATCTTGCATGTAGGTAATTTTCTGAAGGTGAAGTAAAAGGTTTTGCTTATTTTGACAGAAATGAACTGTGTGCTGCTCAGGGACTTCTTGTAAATGTACACCATAAAGCAGTGAGAATTGCCTGCTTATTGAGATAAATCAGATGCACTTAACAGGATGCACAATTTGAAGTTGAATGGTATTGGTAAAACCTTTCCTGAAATGAGACTGCCTTTATAGTCTTCCCATGAAATTCTAAAATTCATCTGATGGCTAAGAAACTTGTAAACATGTACACTGGAAGAATAACAGCAGGAACATACTGTTTGCTTTAGTTCTTGTGGCTGATGGGTGCAATCCAACACTGCAGTAGATTTCAAGAGGAAGATCCTGGCTTAAGTTTCAGCCATAATTCTCATGAAGATTGCTAGCAGTGGGAATTGAAACTTGAGTTGACTCTTGAATGTGTGGGAGGCAACAAGGAAGCTACAAATACCCAGTAGTTTGAAGGGATCTAACTGTTGAAGTAAGATGGATTGAGTAATTGAAAGCAAGCAGGTACTGACTTGCCAGTAAATCATCCAAGAATGATGTTGGTTTCTTGCTTGTTGCACATGGTGTTCAGGACAACAGATGTTATTTTTTTGTCATTGTTCCTCTGAGTGAAGAATCACAACTAAGGAAAATATGCAACTCCAAAGCGAAGTAAATTCTGAGAATTTCAGACCTGTAGATTGTTGACAGCAAATTTCAGTGTTGCACCTGATTTCCCCCACCCTCTTTCTTTTCTTGTTGCTTACTCCCTGATGCCATCAAAAAGTTTCATGCAGTGAAGTACCAATTAGGAGTCAGGAACAAACTCATTCAGACAACTGTTGTGATTTCTCAGGAAAACGTTATGAAGCAGAACATCAGTGTGTAAGATTAAATAAAATGCAGTAGTTGTTACAGAGTAGTTTGATATTTCTAGTGTATATCTCTAAGTATGTGTAATACTGACATAGACAAGTAAAACGTTATTTTAGTGTCCTTAAACACTTTGATAGTTAATAATTTTTTAGTAATAAAATTAGGTTCTATGCAGTTACATGCATGGAATTTCTTTGTTTGTATCTAGTGTGTATTCATTTATGGTGCTTTGCAGACCCAGAGGGATGTTGTCTGTTGTGTACTCTGAGCCGCACTACACCAAGCTTTGTTACCATAGTGTTGTGCTTAAATTAATGACACTTGCTGTAAGCATAAAGCTATGGCTGTATTTTGGCTTCATGGACTGGAGCTAACTTACACACTTGCAACTGAGTGGTGTGATTCAACAGTTAAATAGCAGGAAGCAGTTAAATCAAGTTATGGTGTTGTTTCTTTTTTTACTCATGGAAATCTAGCCTTAGATAAGTCAATACTGCAAAAATTGAAACATTGCTCCTCGTAGAATTCAGTTACTCTGTGGTGTGGAGGTATATTGTCACTGATTTGTCAACAACACTGTAGCTTGTCAGTGTTTTATAAGATATATAGTGATGGCCCCAACAGGGAAAGGAATAAATGAGCGAATATATAGTTGATTGGAATTTAATAAGTTTAGTTTTTGCTGTGAAATTGAAGTTATGATGTGAAAGACAACTGGTCTCATTGCATGCAGCAATATTTCTTATTTATAGTGGCTAGTCATTGGTATAATTCTAGATTAGATACATCATTATCTGTGCTAATGAACAATTAAAGTAGAATTTTAATTAATGCTTTGAAATTAACAAAGCAAAGTAACTCCAAAATGGAGCAGCTGCTCCTAAATAGTATGTCACAGCTCTAAATTGAACAAATTTAGGTTGGCTTTTCAATTATAGTGCTTTATTGGCTTCACTTAACAAATTGAGCAAAAAAATATTTTGTCAGCTTTATTTAACTTGAATTATTTTCATTTTGGTTGTTTAGGGTTGCTTGGGGTTTTTCAACCCCCCAATGGACAGTACTTAATAGGGTGTTTAAATCACAGTATGTACTTGGAAAGCCCCAGTCTAGCTTGACAAGTTTCATAAGGGGTTTAGGGTTTTTTTATATCCTGAGGCAAGGTGCACAGGAAAACGTGACAAAGTTCTCAGGAGATGAAACAACAAACTTTTACTGGCAAAATTTAGAAAATAAGGGCAAAATTTAAACCAAACAATCAAAAGAGAGCATTTCACAAGACATTGACATAGCGAACTCTAACCCATCCAACTTCGAGTTAACCAGACATACTTCAGTTGTCTTGAGCCAATCATTTTCTCCAGTCTCTCACTGTACTTCTCATATTTGGGAAGCTTGATGGAACTCTGCCCTATTACAATGTGGCACGAAGTTTTATCTCTCAGTTAAAGAGAGGACCTGAGCTTGTCCTAGTGCAGGGATGAGCTATGAACATATTCATAAATAGTTAAAAAATAGGATTCTGTTTAGTTGACAGATTCAGGTCACAAAAAGTCTTTAGGAGCTTTACAGTTTTTCAGTTACAATGTGATTGCCATGAAATGAGGGCTTTTATCTTACTAAAAAGGGTCAATAGTGCCATCTACTGACAGTTTGTTAATGAGACTTCCTAATTGGAATTTTAGCAGAAATTTGTGTAATCTAGAAGAAAATCATTACCGTCAAATACATAAGGCACTGTTTGAAATGTTCTTGTATTTTCAGTTTGAAAACACTTGTAATAGTGGCTCAGGTATTGGAGAAGTGTTTTTTTGAAACCTTTGATTTTGTCCAGCACCTGTTCCGTTATGTTTCTTTACTTGATAAGTTTCATATTCAATAATAATTTTTATGATCAATGAGAGCTAAGTGTTGTTCAGTTATTCTTAAACTTTTGGTGAAATGTTTCATTTAAATTAATAGACAACTGTATTGCTTAGAGGGTTCTTTAAAATATGGCTGCTAATGTTTTTATGGAGATTTTTCACTTTGGCTCTACTGCAGAACACCTAGAGCTCTTTACCTCGAGATTTTGAGTATTTTTGCAAAAGATCTGTGAGGTAAAAAATTACATTGTGGAAGATCAATGATAAAGTTTGAGAATTCCAGGATATAGGCTTAGGCAGTTCAGATGAGATTCCTGATTATAAAGGGAGCTGAAGACATTTTGATAGGCAACTTGGGTAGAGAATAAGATTTTGAAGGCTCATGTATGCTTTCATGGAAATAGTATCACTAAGACCAACATTTTGCAAGGTGATGTTTTTTGCCGGTCGATGGGGGTGGTGGAATGGATACAGGCACCAGTGGGAAGAATGGTCTTGTTTTACTATTAATATTGAGGGAACACAGATATAAGAGGATACATTTGATAAAACAAAAAGCATTTGATAAAACAATAAGCATATTACTCATTCAGCTATAGCAACAAGCAAAAATAAGCAAAGTGATACATTGAATCATGACTATATGAGAGAGAGAACAGTCATTGAGAAAGATACATCACCAATTGCCTAAGTACTTCACCATCATCCAGAGTAGCAATCCTTTTGCAGTGAGGACCTGGAGAAGCTTTCCCAGTGACTGGGAAGGTCCTATGCAGTGTGAGTCCACTCATAGGAGAGGTCTCTTCCTGACCAGCCAGGGCTGGGACCAGAACCCAAGCCATGGCTGGGAGACTTTTTGCCTAAAATACTCAACTAACAAGCCTCTAGGGATATAGACTGGGAGGATTTCTCCTACTAACAAGCCTTTGGGGACATTAGTTCGGAGAATTTCTTCATCTATCTTACACAAGGTTATACAGATGTGTCTATAACAGCTGGTTTGGCTTTAAGAACAACTAATACAAATATTTTGGTCAGCTATTTTTAAGTAAAGAACCTTGATGGTATTAATCGCATCACGCTCAAGATTCATCTTGTAAGTCAACTCAGGCCCAGGCTTGCTGTTCAGGCCTTAGCGTACCAGATGAAGGAGAGATTAGGATTAGGGAAGATGGGAAGGACTGAGGCACATTTGCATAGGTGGACTAAGTAGAAGTTGGAAGGTAAGCCTCTAGTCAATGAGGAGGAGAAAATGTGGGAGGGAATACAGGTGACAAGAGGAACAACCACTTTAACATGGTTCTTCGGAGGGATACATGTCATAAGCAAAGACAGAGCAGGAGACAAATTGAAGTGGAAATCAAAAGTGGCAGCTAGGCAGGAACCCCAAATAAGAGGTTCATTTGTGATTGGTTACCTGTGACAGTGCTACAGCGGGAAAAATTTCTTCTGCTAAGTTCTTGAACCTGCTGGTTTTTGAAAGGTTCTCTTATTAGCTGATACACAGGAAAAACCCCATGTTCTTGGAGAACACACTAAACTCTTGTCTGTAAATTACTTTATAATTGTGAATAATTGTCAAAATAGTATCTCAAAACTGTGTTCTTGAAAGACTATAAATAATGATGCAAGAATTATCACAACAGTTCTATCTGGATTAATTGTATTATGTTTGTATGGTTGCTTTAAATGGGAACAGTAGAATGTTTTGAGTTGATCAAAGTCTTGTCTACTAATTTGATAAACATCTGCATACTTTTTCAGGGCAAAATATCATAAATTAAAATATGGCACAGAATTGAACCAAGGTGACTTGAAAATGCCAACTTTTGAATCAGGTAACTTTTTTACAATAAAGTTTTGTCTGTTTAATTTATTGCAGCTTTCTTCTCCACACCCCTCTCTTAGGTCTGTTATAGGGAATATATATAGGGAAGTTGGGTCATGTGGTAAATATTTTTTAATCTGAAAATCAAAATCAATTGACCTTTTTTTTTTGAAAGAGCTCTGAATGTTTTTATCTTAAAACAAGGAAAGACTCCAAAGAAGAAAAAAATAGGCTATCCTTACTGCTTTTCTGAAGTGCATCTGATTTTACAGTTGTAAATATCAAGTTGTTAATACCAATTTTGCTCTTCAAAGTATTGCAGATGGAAGAAAGCATTTCTTCTAACAATGCTGGGCTCTGTAATAAGTAGAGTTACGTTTGACTTGTTTTGAAATGTTGGTCTTTGGGAAGCCTTTTGGCCTGTATTTATATAGTGTGCCTTAAAATTGTTGTCCACAGATTTATATGCCACCCCCTCCCTTCCCCCCACCACCTTCTGTTTTATGAGTACCACATTTTGGGTACTTTTATCCAGTTGAAACTAGAGATCATGATACATATTTCTGACTTGATGGGAATTTTTTTTTGTGTCTAAAAGCAGTATAAGTTAGATGTTAAACTATGACACCGTGTCTTTCAGAAGATACCAAAGATACAGAGGTTCCTGCAGTACCTCAGAATAGCCAATTGACCTGGAAGCAAGGCAGACAGTTACTGCGACAGTAAGTAGCATTGTTGGATATCGGTGTATTCATACTTTTCCTTGCGGTTTGAGGAGCTCTGTGAAATAGTAACTGAGGTGGGAAAATAGTGATTTGTTCTTCAGGACCTTGGATTACTGAGCTTTAAGCAGTACAGAGTAAGGTTTTTCACGTGAGATGGATAGCAAAGCTTGTTTTTCCCTAAATGATACAACAGAGGCATTCATTTTAAACAGTGAATTCTAAGTCTCCTTTTTCATCAAATATCCTTTCCTCTTTCCTTCTTCTCTTATCTAGGTATCTTCAGGAAGTGGGTTATACAGATACAATATTGGATGTGCGCTCCCAGCGAGTAAGGTCTTTGCTTGGGCTCTCCAATTCAGAACCAAATGGTTCAGTAGAGACAAAGAACTTAGAACAGATCCTGAATGGGGGTGAATCTCCTTCGTCAAAACAAAAGGGACAGGAAATCAAAAGGTAAGTGAAGAGAAAAGAAATGCATAAAGTTTGTTTTTGCTCAGTCATTGATATGTACTAGTCAGTTCGCATTGAACTTTCAGTTGGAGAGTCTGTGAACGACTGTGAGTGTAGCTGACCACAAATGATTATGTACTTAACTAAAATTGGTTATACATATGGACATATACACCTATTATATACATACATGTATGTTATACTAACATGATATACAGGGAATTGTGTGTTGATGTTGAATTATGTAATATAAATACTTCATTATTTTAAGGAAAGTGTCCATTGAGTGGTGCTTTTGTAATAAGAACTTAAGCAGATGTAGAAACTTCTTGATTCAGCAGTGTCTTGTTTTGCTGGTTTTAAAGCTCTTAAGCTGTCAGGTGGCAATTTTTTTTTAATCTGGTTAATCTCCTAAATCTCTTCAGCAAGTAAAATGGATTCTCTCTTAATGTTTTTATTTATATAGGAATTCTGGTGATGTTCTTGAAACATTCAATTTCTTAGAAAACGCGGATGATAGTGATGAAGAAGAGGAGAATGACATGATAGAAGATATTGCCGAAGGAAAAGAAAAGCATCGGATAAATAAGAAACACAAAGTAAAAGATACTTTCTTTTTTTTTTTTTTTTAATGGATCTGAAATTCCCTTTAAAAAAGGAATTTTTTCTCTGGAGATGATACAAATATGCAAGGTCAAAGTGTTTGTTGCACTTCTGTCATCTGAACGGATTATATGCAGATGCATTACTAATAAATATAGTGATTTTCTTAATACATTACATTGCCAACTTCAATACAACTAACCAAGCTGTTTGCAATTATGAATTAGGTGATGAATTGGCCATTTCATCTTCTCTGCATACTTTGAGTCCCTTCATGAGGCAAATTTAGCACAACACAATGTGCATACTTTCTGAATTTTGAACAAGGTAGAAACCATTCCTCAGAGGAAATGACATTATGTAATGTGAAAAAAAATTGCTTCCATATCAAATATCTGTTTAATTCTTCTTTTTAGGCAGTTTTTTACTAAATATATTAAGAACCTAGCAGAGACTTGTCTCAAACAACCTTTTTTTTAAGGTTCTATTAGTTGTGTTCTGTTTATGTCTAGTTTTCCTTTCTGTGGGCAACTTTCTAGGTAGGATAGGCAGTGTTTACCTGTCCTATTTTAATTCTTTCTCCTGTAATGAATCTCCGTCTTTAGCATTTCTTTATTTAGAGATATTGATTTATGAATGTTGTACTAACAGTTTTGTTACTTTTTGGTCAGAACAGTATTCTGTAGCATGATGGCCCTCTGGCTGCATTGGATTTTCCTAAATAGTTGGCAGTATGAGCTTGGCTTGATTCAAGTCATAAATCTCCCATTCTGATTTGTCAGAAAGGGGTTTTCACCATACCTTGGACTTCTGGTAAAGAGATTAGTCAAGTATTGAATTGAATCCCTTTTCTTCTATAAAAAGTCTGATTAAAATGCTACCAAGTAAATCTCTAAGCTTAAATTAAGATCTTACACTCACTTTTTGACTTTTGACAAAGCTCGGGGTTTTTTTGTAGGAAGCAAAAGGATCATTTGTAGTTATCTTTATAAAAATTCTTTTTGAAAAAGAACATTTTGCAAATAACCTCATGTGGAAAATTTCTTGACCTGAAGAATGAAATAAAGCTTTTCACTAATGCCTTAGTAGAGGGTTTGTTTGTTTTGTTTAAGGTGAAGATATGGTTAGAAATAGTAAAAAGACAGTTTTCTTAAAATGCTCTGTATTCCAAGCTTATGCTTAACTCTGAAATAGAACTGGAAAGCAAAAAGGAAAAGAGATTTCTGGACCAGTAGAAAGCATAGTTTGTAAGCTTTCTCTGGAGAGCTGTTGATAGAGCAAGAAAATCAACAAAGTTTTCTAATTGTTACATGTTAAATAAAAAAACTGAAGACTGGGAGTGTGGGATTTTTGTTGCTAAAGCTAGTGTCTGTTTTTATTTCCTAATGTTCACTAGACTGCACGGCTCTCTTTTCTGTTTTGATAAACCAGCTGAGATCGAAGTTTCTTTCTCTGCATTTTAAATTGAAAAATGTTTTCCCCTGCAACAAATCACTCAGTGAGAATAGCCTCTAGATCTTTAGGCCTAAATGGCTAGAAACTCTTGTTTATGATTCAAATACAGGAAAATATTTATCTTGCAGATTGGTAATGAAGGTTTAGCTGCTGACCTTACAGATGACCCTGATACTGAAGAAGCTTTGAAAGAATTTGACTTTTTAGTGACAGCTGAAGATGGTGAGGGAGCTGGAGAAGCTCGAAGTTCGGGAGATGGAACAGAGTGGGGTAAGACACTAATAAAAACATTTAAAAATAAGGGAATATGTTGTATCCCAGGAATACTTGTTCATGATAGTTCCTAAGAGTTTTGTAATACCTACTAAAATGGTATGGATGTGTGGATGAATGTGTTTATCAAATGTTGATGCTAAGAAAATGATATATTGTATGGTGAAACATTCATATATATATGTGTATGCATATATATGTGTATATATGTTGTTGTAGGTGCTGCAAGTACAATTGTAGTTATATTTGTTTCAGGTTGTGTTTTTGTTTTCAAAACTAAGAGGAGAATATTTTCTTTCTGAGATAAGAAAGGCTAGAATTCTGAATGTTTTTATACCTGGATTAAATTTTCTTTCAAATACAGGTGGGGTTTTTTTCCTATTTGTTTCTTATCATGACCCTCAAACTTTTTGTACCTAAGTTAAATTAATTTCTTTGGTGTACTCGAAAAATGGACAGTTAGTTGTTTTCTGACTGAGATTTTTTAGATGTTGTTGCTGATATGGTCTATATTAGTAAAATAAAAAAAACAACAAAAAAACCCACAACAACAACAACAAAAACCACAACATTTCTAATAGCCCAACTTTTTATTAGTAATTTGATGTAAAACAAAATATATTAAGTCAGTAACTTCTGCAACCTACATGTTTCAAAACAGGAGATTGAAAGGAGAAAATTTGTATAGAAAAAAGACTAGTGACCCAAGTAATTGATATCTGCCTTTAAATGGGAAATTGACTTAATTTCTTAATTACTGAACTGTGAAACAAACAATTTTGTAGTTACATACTGCAAGTCTTAAATTGTAAGCCCCAGACTGCCATTAGATCATGTTGTTGGAGCATTTTATGTCATTGTGACAATGAAGTCATACTTCAATAAACATCCCAGTGAGCAAGAAAATACAAAGATTTACAAAAATTAAAGTCATGACACTTGTTCCAGGAAAATAATCCAATCTTGATTTTGAAGGTACCAAGGATTAGAAAGCATTCTTCCCTAAACCCTATTATCAAAGGATTAGTCACCTTTATTTTTAAAACTCAGTCTTATTTCTAGTTGGAAGATGAAGCTGAACAAGCTGTTACCTTTAGTTTTGGTAATAACTGTCTATTTTTAGTAGCATTTTAGTTGCTTGCTGTTGTTCCCTTTTGAAGTTGATGTTATTTGAACAGTTTCTTGATGATCTTTTCATTTAGGCACACAGGCAGATCTCTTGGTGTACGATGTCTCATAGAAGCCGAAGCAAGGGTTTTTGACTTTGCTTGCAAAATCCCTTCAAATAAATAGTGATGTCAACAGTTGTGGTTCTAGTATCAGTCTTACTATCATATATAAAAGGCAAGATAGTTTGATACTGTAATTTATGCAAAGTTTTATCCACGACAGACTGCTGAAACCTACTGTGTTGAACTAGCTTGTCCATTGAAATTCCAAGTCATTGCTTCCAAAGATTACTTTCCAGTGTCTTCTATGTCTGGTATTTTCTCAAGTAGTTACCCAATTTTAAGGTCTGTTTTAAAAAATCAAATTAACCCACCACACTTTTCATAGAGCTGTTTGATTGTTTTTTATTACAGTTTAAATGAACCCATAGCAAAGTGAGGTAGAGCATTTTAAGAGTTTGTACACACTTGTGACAGCTGATTTAACTGCAGCAATCCCATTGCTATCAAAAAACTCACATGTGAGACAAGAAAGTGGGAAAGAGGAAATAAAACATAAACCAGTTTCATCTTTCAGAGTATGTTCTGAGTTTTGCCATATGAAGGCAATTTTCGTAAGTTTTTTGTATATTTTGTAGCTCACTATTTAAATCAGTCAAAGACATGCCTACAATTGTAGTAGCAGTATTTTTTTCACAGTATGTCAGAATGATTTTAATACAAATATTCTTTCCTTAAATGGACATTAAAGGATACAATCCATCAGATCTTGGGGTTGTGTTACTTTTTCAAGATCAAAGTAAATATGACAAGACTTCATTGTTAACTATCACAAATAACATTTTAAATACTGTCCCACTTAAATGCTTTCTTAAATAAAATAATACACTGCCTAAACCAATTTATTTTAGCCTATCACCTTATTTTGAACTCTATGAAACTTGTTACATCAAATATCAAGGTCCATCCAGTTAGTTAGTTATTTTGAGGGTAAACTTAATTTAAATGAATATGTACTATTACTTCCTAAACAATTGCATCAATCATGAATATTTCAGTTAAAATTCAAATTTTTCTTCATAATGTAGTAGGTTGCTTTGTTCTTTCTTCCTGTTTTAGTTTTCCTGTCATTAGCCTCCTTCTATCAGTTCTTTTGCAAATATTTAAGCATTCTGAAACAAAAGTAATGTTTACATCTCTAATTAGTTATAATGCTTTTATTTAGTATCTGGAAAATATCTGATGTTTAGGCTCTAAATATATTCACTGGTCTTGTTTTAGTAATATTTACAGTACTTAATTGCAAAATATTATCTGTCGGTCCAACTTTCAATATCCTAAAATATTCGAGCACCAAATTTGATAGTTAGATTTTTGCTGTTGAAGACTTCTTCAAACCTGTCAGTGAGTAGTAGTTGTCATCAGTAGTAGTTGTGAAGTTTGGATTGCTTTTGTTTTCTTCGACATTATGGCTTTTTATGAACAAATTCTTTTTTATGTAAGTGCCTTAGTTAACATACTTTGTTAAATTAGCAATCAATATTGTGATTTAAAGTGTCCTGTCACTTGCAAAACACGCAACATGTTTACTTAGAAACAGCTTATCTTCAAAACACTGTAAGATGAACAAGTTCAAGCAATGTTAAATGAAGAGTCAAAGTATGTGACAGACTAAAAAAAAAAGTACAGATTAAAAAAATTATGAATTCCTTGTGATTTAGTATCAACACAAAATGCATATATAACTCCAATTTGCTTAACCAAACAGCAATATATGCATATTGTTATATGTTGTGCTACATATTGCAGACTTAACATATTACGTAGTCTCTTTATTCTGCTTATGGTTTCATGTGTTCATCACTGGATTTCTCTTCCCCATGAAACACAAAAGTTCTCTTTACAGATGGACCATGAGTCAGAGAAAGACTGACTGTGCCCAGAATTCTGGGTGGCAGAGTGTGACTAAAATTCAGTCTCTTGGGTCATCTTCAAAACACTTCTGAAAAGTAGAAAAATTGAAAGCCAGCCTTTCTCCACTCAACTATCCTGGTCAGTGGACATCCTGGGTCCTCTGTGCTGTCCTGTATCAGTTTTGTGCAGGGAAGGTCACTGTTGGGGGAATTTCAGAGGTCTTGTAGTTACATGGCTTTGTTCTGAAATAGCCTAATATATCTAGGTGTGCTGGAGAGAAGCACTGCTGGGTTTTCCTAAAAACCTTGTTTGAAATTCATTTCACAGCCTGCCCAGATAATCCGAGTGTGTTTTATCTAGTTTTCTATTTACAGCCTACATTTTTGCAGCCAACAGTGTTGGTTTTGAATATTTATGTTTGCAGGCTTGCGCTTTTCCTGTTTTTTTGTTGACTGAATGAGCCTGGTTCTTCAAATTCTTTTTCTTGATATTTAATGCCCTATTTGTTTTGCACTCTACAGATGTTTTCTAAACTTCCAGTATAGAACACAGACTGAACATGTTACGTCAATTTTCTCATTACCTGCACTGTCGTGGTTTAATGCACTGCACCTTTTAAAATGTACCAAAGTGACATTTTTAGAGTAGCATTACATTGATGTTACATATGGTCATCTTCTGGTTCAGTTTAATTCCCTAATCCTTCTCTGCAATGCTGCAACCTAGCTGATTATTTTCATTTTATTAATAGTGCTTTGGAATTTTATCAATTATTTTTAATTAGTGTTTAATTTTCTTTCTTTTAATTGGTTTTGGTTTTTTTCCCTCTTTGATTCGGTGGGCACATTCTCTGACTTAGCTTTCTGTGTTTCTTGTGTTTCCTGAGTAATCTCTGTTCCTCTCTGTCAATGCTTAGGCACAGTGATCAGAAAGATTGAGGGGTTTGTGTTTGCAGCTCAGTAGCTGTAGCTGTAGTTTGGTGTAGGATGTCATCATTCCCTTCTCATCGCCAGAATTCTTTGTGGGACTCTGCTGTTCGCTCTCATTTCACGTTTCACTGCCCTTGCCATCTCTGTATTCCACCTCTTTGGTTGACATGGTCATTGAATGATGGTAGATGCATCAGTATCCTAGGGTATCTCTCTGCTCATTCGATGTCATGTTTTGTCATGAAGCATGTACTTGGAATAACCTCTGTTGTTTTTATTCTAAATGCATGTTACTTTGTTTCTGCTCTGTATGACTCCTCTAGTGCACTTTCATGATTATAATGGTTATAACTTCAAAAATGGGTACAATCATATTGTAAATATGATTGGAAGTTGGGAACTGAGGAAGTAATTCTTGTGATTGTATGCCTAAAGAATTTGTGAGTATAAAGCTGAACTGGCGCACAAACCAAGTTTGGTTGCTGCCTGCTTGTCTACTAGCAGAAGTGCTTCTGCAAATTTTATGTTTGCCTTGTCTTAGAAACACGTGTATCTTTTTACTAATTCTGAGTTTCCAGAAATGATTGAGATAGATAGTTCAGAAAAGTGGAGACCTGACTTTTTATAAAGAATATTTAACTCTGCAAGATTTGTCAAACAGAAGAAGATATGTCTTCTAAAACTACTGTGGAATGTTGAATTTCTGCTAATTATGATTTAATTTCTGGAATGCAGTGGGATGTCCACCCGTGCAAATTATTTTTCTTCATCTTTATGTGAAGAACTGTATTTATAGGCTGGTCTCTGGTTATATGTAGGACCGACCAAGGTTTCTTTCTTGTGCATGTAGAATGAATGCGAAAGGATGCATGGTGGTCTTCATGAATAAACTGGCACTGACTTACTCAGCTTGCATTTTCATGAGAGATATAGCATGAATGCTTTTATTTGCTTATTCAACACTGGCTGAATAATTTAACACTGTCTTTCTAAAGATGCAGTAATTGTTTCTGAATACCGATGAATTTTTGTGTATTTTGAAGTATCTAACATAAACAGTTACTCATGAAGATTAATTTGTTTGTTCCTTGGTAACAAATTAACATACAATTTTTAAATATGTAACTGATAATATACAGTGCCTTGGAAAACTGTATGAAATGAAACTTGGTCTTTTATAAACTTAAAACTGAGACTGCACCTTTAAAATAAAGATTTATTAATAACTTTTATTAATGCTTTTATACAGCTATGACAGTAAATCACCAACAGCTTGCATTGCCAATTGCTGATTATTTTTCTTTTAATAATATGCTGCATGTAGACAAAGATGACCTGTCCCCAACTGCTGAGGTTTGGGATGTAGACCAGGGACTAATAAGTAAACTGAAGGAACAGTACAAGAAGGAACGAAAGGGGAAGAAAGGGGTAAAGAGTAAGTGCAGATTCTGAATCTTGTAATGCAACACTTTTTTGCCTATCTATATAGAAAACATTTTTTTCTCACAAGTTCTGTTTGTTGGTTGTTTGTTGTTTTTTTTTTTTCCATTAAGCATCATTTTCTGTAATGGGGGCAACCAACTTTAACTTTCTGCCTGCTGAATGTGAATATATCAAAACCTTTGACAGCCATTTCATAAATGAGAAATGTTGAAAAGACACAAATTCAAGGTTAAAGAGGTGAAGAGAACTAAATACATAGGAATGTTAGTGTAAAAATAATGAAAAACTTGCATTTTGAGGACATTCCTAGTGTGAGAGTTTTCTGAAAGATTTAAACTACATCTGCTTCTTAAAGTATAATATTTTGATACTGTAGTGGGACTGGTGGTTGTTGGGCTTTTTCTGGGGGTGGTGGGGTGGGGTGGATATTTTATTTGCTTTTTGGTTATGGTGGGGTTTTTTTAGTATGAGCTTGAATCAGTCTGTGATTGCTATTTATGGGCTTGTAATTATTTTTACAGCCTCAGGCACAGAGAATTCGGAAATGCCTGTAATGTAAATATGAACTTCTTGGTGGCTTTGTTTAGGAGATAATCTTTATTTTAGAGCGCCTTTACTTTTCTGTACATTTACTAACATTTTATTTGATATCCCTTTACCCTCTGAGTTTTCTGACCTATTTTCAACTATGTAGTTTAAACCAAACTTCAGGGTTGAACTACCTGATAAAAAGACTTTTGGAAATTGTTATCAACTATACAAAGTTCTTAGTACATAAAGTGGTGTTAAATCTGTCATCGTAGAATGATTTGTCTTGGAAGGGATGTTAAAGATCATCTAATTCAACGCCCTTGCCATGAGTGGGGACCAGGTTGCTCAGAGCCCCATCCAAGCTGTCCTTGAACACTTCAGGGATGAAGCACCCACAACTTATCTGGACTCCTGTTCGAGTGTCTCACCACTCTTGCAGTAAAGAATTTCTTCCTAGTATCCAATCTATCCCTTTTAGTTTAAATCCATTCCATACTTCTGGAGTCACTCCAGCAGGTCCATGTCCTTCCTGTGCTGGCACCCAGAGCTGGGTGCAGCCCTGCAGGTGGGGTCTCAGCAGAGCAGAGGGGCAGAATCCCCTCCCTGGCCCTGCTGCCCACACTGCTCTGGCTGCAGCCCAGGACACGTTTGGCTCTCTGGGCTGGGAGTGCCCATGGCTGGGTCATGTCCAGCCTCTCACCCAGCAGCTCCCCCAAGTCCGTCTGGGCAGGGCTGCTCTCCATCTGCTCATCCCCAGCCTGAGCTGATACCAGGGGTTGCCCCAACCCAGGTGCAGCACCAGCACTTGGTTGTGTTAAACCTCATGAGGTTCCCATGGACCTGCTCCTGGAGCTTGTCCAGGTCCCTCTGGATGGCATCCCATGTTGCTTTAGAGAAGCTGCCATGATTGCTGTGCTTTTATTTTTGGAGCATTTTTTAATATTTTCTGGATATAACAAGTGAAAAAAAATTCCTCAGTTTGAAAACTTGCATGAATATACACTAACTAAATTACATGATAATTAAAATACAGCACTTCTGAAGAATTCTATAATTATTAAGATTTGATTTTACTTTGTAACACATAGCATTTGCAGGTCAGTTAGTGCATGTTGGTTGTTTTTTCAGCATTTTTGCATGACTTGTACACACACATTAACTTAAAAACTTGGACAAAGCAAAGATTTTCACCTAATCTTTGCTTTAATGAGAGCAAAGAATTTCTTTCTGCATGCTAATGTGTATCAGCATTTAACATGTCAATCAGCAGTTGACATCAAATTTGCATGAAGTATTTGGTAGGATTACAAATTTATTTTTAATACCAAAATGGACTTTTATTTGAAATTTTCTTACTAAATTTATAACATTTTAGACATTTTGAACCATAGTGGCTGCAAAGTAACAGAAAGTTTTCTTCATCTAAAGGGATTTTGAAGTCTTTGGTTCACAGAAGACAGTATTTAAGAGACAACTGTGTGTGACGGTGCTGAGAAGTGACATAAGTCATTGTTTAGCGTTTTAAGTTTGAATTCTCCTTTGGGAAACCCTGAACACATATAGTCTTACTAGGTGGCTTGTGAGATTCCCTGGTTGTCACATTCATGATAGTTTCTGATTGAAAATTATCTCAATCATTGAGCTAATTAGATGAGAGAACTTCACACACAAAGTATGCATTCAAGGTTGGGCAGATTTATTTAAATACGATTTTGTAGACTTTTTTTTCAGCTTTTTAACATTCTGAAACTGAAAATAATGTTGAAGGGCTTTTTTATTCCTGCTGTTCATGTCTGGTCATTTGGGAGCTTTGCTCTAAATACATATTTCTTCCTTTGCTCTTCAATGTTTTGACTTCTATCAGAATTTGCTTTGAGTACTATCAGAACTTATCTGCATGGTAGTATGTATAATCATAAACATCAAACAAATGTGCATTCAATGTCATCTCTTGCAATACTTTGAAGACAACATAATAGGAGAGAGATTCTGCTAGGTTCTTTTGTTGGATATGCATCTAGTGTCTGCCATAATCTGTATTTACACTGTAACATAACGGGGCAGATGCAGCCCTGTACCCAGGTATGGAAACTTTCATTCCACATTTACACATAAATGAGTGAACAGAAGTAGATCTGAATCTATATTGATACTTCTAGTCTGCATGGCTATGTTTTCTTTTTAGTGGAACACCTTAATTAAGGTCATCTTCTGTCAGCACATATGTTTTCATTAAGTAATACTCTTGTTTGCTGTAGTCACCATGTTATGTGAAAATATTACCTCTTTATGGAAGGATCTTTAAAAATACCACCAGTACAATAACAAAAATCCACCACCCCACACTTTGATTTCCTTTACAATGTCAGCTGTAAAACAATGCAAAATCTGTTTATTGAAGAGTGCTTGTGTTAAAAAACCCCAGAAGCAGAGAAACAAACTGCACCTATCTTGGACTTACTGTGATGTGTAGATAAGGAGTTAGGTTTGATTTCTACAAAAGCAGACTTCTCTTTTCAGTAATATGCTGAATTTAAGGTCTATTTCTTGCCCAACTTTGATAAGATCAGTTTTGGCAAGTAAGTCAGGTGATGACTGTTTTTCAGATACAGCCTGTCACCTTTGCAGGGTATAATAGTGAAGGTTTTGTATATCTCATTTCATTCTATCAGGTCAGCATAATGTGTTCTCAGTTTGAAGGTTTTCACATCTTGTATATATATATATATCTCACTGTTGAAATGAAGATACTTTTACTGTTTTTCCTTAGCTTTTTTGAGCTTTTTAAACTTTTCCTTCAGTTTAATTGTTCTGTACTTAAAAAACAGTATCCATTCCATCCATTTTCCTACCCTTGGTTTCTGGAAATAGTGTAATAATTGATAGGAGTGAAAACAGATCTGAATTTTACCATCTTCATTACTGTCACCTGTTCTTGACATATAAGAATCTCTGTTATATTCAGACTTGGCCTAATACATCTTGGACCTAATAGAACTCTTCTTAAGCCTTGTCAGACTAAAACTTTTCATCACTAAATATTCAGTTATCTTTTTCACTTTTGATCTCTGAAGGACAATACACTGAGATGGTACTGTAACTTTTGCTTCTGTTCAAATGAGCTCTATCAATTTTTTTTTGTCCTTGGCTTTTTTTGAGGGTAAAAAGGTTGTCCTGTTTTGTGCCTTGAATATAGTTGCTTATGCAGAGACGGCACATTCTTTTCTTTAGTTATCTCCTTGTAACATTTACCATACTTGAACAGTTATATGAAGGTACACTTGCACTTATGTGAAAGCAGAAACTTGTGCAGTCTTCTGTAGCAGTGGCACAGTCTTGAATATTGACATGTTTTTCAGCATGAAATGCACAGAAGTTGTTCAGAACAGCAGCTGCTCCTTTGTAAAGTTCTCTTTGTATTGTATGATGGTTGAGGACTGTTCTGAGGTTATGCCTGAAGGACAAGAAGTGCCCAAACATACTGAAAAATGCTAAAAGGCAAGGCTATCAGTCCCCTAATTAGTGACAAACTAAATGAATGACTGCTTAAAGGTAGCAGAGCAGAGGGGCTACTTTTGGTTTCTTCTGAGTGTGCTTCAAGACAAACTTCTCATGCTCATATGTTTGTCATGAAAGCACCTTGAGAAAATGCTTTCAATTCAGATAGAGTAAGAGTTTATAAGCCATTTTTGGCATTTTGCATCAATGTGTTGAACAGTTCATGCATATCAACAAGGAGAAGACAAATGGTGTTTTCTCTTCTGGAAAACGAAGGGTTTGTTAAAGTAAACAGTTTAGGGTCCCAGTCATGACTTTCATTCTGTCATTTTTTTGATTCCTCTGTAATATCTTCAAGAATATATCTGCTGCTGGTCACAGTAGGTGCCTGGCTTATGGCCAGTTGGAATAGGGACAAAGTCAAGTGTTGTAGTCTGTATGGTATAGAGATCTGGCCATTTTAAGAGTGACTTTTCTTATGTTAGATCTCACCTGCTGGCTGCAATATTAAGTACTATACTTTTAGAAATTAAATCCTTTCTGTTAGAAAAAAAGAATGTTGGTTCAAAAGAGATTTCTCATTATTACTTTACATTCACTTTATTAGCTGGAATCACAGGTTTGTAGACATACTTCTGCAGGAGAGTGAAATGAAACTTAACTGCTCAAGTGATCTGTTGTATGAAGACTTTTGGAAGCCAGTTTTATTCTCAAATTGCTTCTGGGTAGCAGTCTTCATATCTTTAACTAGAATACTAAGTGTTCCATAAAGGAAACTTTTTTTCCATAAAGGAAAGAAAAAAAATACCAAAACTAGAAAAAAAAAACATAAATATAGGGAGTTTTATTACTTGACAAAATGAGGATGTTTTGCAAATATTAATGAGAATAGTTTTATAGCATCCTTCTAGGGATATGTGAGGTATACTTGCTATAAATTCTTCTTCAAGAAATATTTTTTGTTTTCATCCCTCTCTGCAGGGAATTCTCCATTATCTTTACAGAATTCTGTTATTCATGGACACTTATTTTTGAACACATTGATTTAAACCAGAAAGATCTGAAATGGTCAGATNATGTCTTTCATCATTATGGATTGTTTTCTTTAAAGAGGTTCTCTCACTGAAATAAATTTTATGATTAAAGCTTTGACTTTTTTGCTGTGGAAGCTGTAAAAGTGAAAGCAGAAATGGATTAAGTAGTTTCAAGATATTTTAAATTATACTATTTTTGTTTGCTAATGTGTACATATTAATTAAATGTACATATAATTCAGAATGCTTTATTTCTGGAAGCTTGCTTTTGTAATAATTGTAATATAATATATATCTGCAGTTTCACACAGTGCTGGAAGCGTTCTTGCTCCTGTGTTTAACAAACACTTCATGCAATTTAAATAACATTCAAAGCAGGGAAAGTTAATTGTTGCACCCCCATTACGAGTTTGTCTGTACTTTTGCTCTCATTTTTAAGCTTATTTTTAATTTGCACTCTGTTTTTTAATGTTATATTGTTTAGTATAGTTGTGTAATATTATTAGAAAATGTTTAACTCATATGTTTTTTGTTTAATAGTGAATGTTCTTTTAGTATTTGGCTTGACTTTTCAGTAGGGTTGTAAGATGATATTTTTTCTCTTTCCTACAGGAAATTGTAGAATAGATCTGCAGAACACAAAGGAGTTACTCTTTGATTTAGTGAATTTAAATTGTTTGCATGTAGTTTTCAGATTTGATGTATTAACTCCTGGTTTTGATTTCCAAAATATTACTAAACAAAAGCAAAGCACTATTTTATTTTAAGGAGGTCCCATCAGTAATTATTCTTATTTAATGGATTTTTAGACTTCAGTCAAGTCAAGCGGTAGCAATCAAATGAATTTTTGCTGCTGACGTTAATTTACAGGAGTCAACAGGACAAAACTTCACGACATGATAGCTGATCTGGGCGATGATGAGATACCCCACATCCCTTCAGGAATCATTAATCAATCTAGGTCACCCTCTTCTAGAATGACTGATCATGAAGGTGCAAGAGCTGAGGAAGGTACAAAAAATTCAGCTACTTACTATATTTCAGGAGATTTTTTTTAGAAAGCACACACTGTAATTTATTTTCCACTCTGTAAAGCTTAATGCAGTTGCAGATTTCCACATTATTATTTTACTTGCAGTTCTTCCCCGATGGTTTTATGAGAATATGGCTTGAGTTTCTGTGGCTTATCATAACTCACCATTATTTCATAAGTTTCTTAAAATAACTTCATGTACAGCAGTGTGTTCTGACACTATTCACTATTAAATCCTTGTTTGGAGACACACCCCCACACCCACCCCTCCCCCACCATTAGCAAAACCTCTCACAAATAGGTTGTTATTTATTGAGGAGAAAAAAAGGTGAGTATTAACATTTGATGCACAGTTTGGATTTTAAAATGAAAAGTGGTGATTTATGTTATGGGATTAATTAGTCTCTTTACCTCAAATTTAATGTTCTCTTTAATAAAATTCCCTTGGTCTACATACGCAGGTTTACAAAGACACTATTTATTTCTTTACAAAGTATTTATTTAAGTTTCAGGATTATCTTTGGCAATGAAAATAAATGGCAAGCTATTATATATAAAGTCAAAAATCTTGTATTTGACTTTTAAGTTTTTGTTTTTTTTTTTAAGGAATGATTTTTCCTGTATTAGCTTTGAAATTAGAAAACCATTATGTAAATTGTCCTCTGCTTAGAACACAGTCATTTAAAATACTCAGGTGTATTGAGATTTGGCTCTTTTAGGATGATCTTTGACCCATAAGCCCTGGCACAGTATCAGCTATAGCAGAAATGGAATTTGCATTACTACTGATTCCAAGAATCTGTTGGTTCTCCTGTTCTTTTTCACACTTAGCCTCACAAATGCCTGTCACCAGGNCTATACTTTTAGAAATTAAATCCTTTCTGTTAGAAAAAAAGAATGTTGGTTCAAAAGAGATTTCTCATTATTACTTTACATTCACTTTATTAGCTGGAATCACAGGTTTGTAGACATACTTCTGCAGGAGAGTGAAATGAAACTTAACTGCTCAAGTGATCTGTTGTATGAAGACTTTTGGAAGCCAGTTTTATTCTCAAATTGCTTCTGGGTAGCAGTCTTCATATCTTTAACTAGAATACTAAGTGTTCCATAAAGGAAACTTTTTTTCCATAAAGGAAAGAAAAAAAAATACCAAAACTAGAAAAAAAACCATAAATATAGGGAGTTTTATTACTTGACAAAATGAGGATGTTTTGCAAATATTAATGAGAATAGTTTTATAGCATCCTTCTAGGGATATGTGAGGTATACTTGCTATAAATTCTTCTTCAAGAAATATTTTTTGTTTTCATCCCTCTCTGCAGGGAATTCTCCATTATCTTTACAGAATTCTGTTATTCATGGACACTTATTTTTGAACACATTGATTTAAACCAGAAAGATCTGAAATGGTCAGATACTTTTTGAAAGAGTATATTTTAGTGTTAACTGTTCGAGTGAGTGGTTCTGATTTTGATAAATCATCTGTAATCATAGTATTTATGTTCTGCTGTTTTGACAATAAAGGCTTTGGTTTAGTTTCAATTTTCTCTTTAATAAATGTGAGACATGTCACCTCAGTATAAGAACTTGTTCACCAATGCTTCCTTTACTAAATGATCTGCAATATCTCTGCTTATCTTCCTAGTCCTAGGAAGGGCTGCAGTAAAGGTTAAAATTTGATTATGTCTTTCATCATTATGGATTGTTTTCTTTAAAGAGGTTCTCTCACTGAAATAAATTTTATGATTAAAGCTTTGACTTTTTTGCTGTGGAAGCTGTAAAGGTGAAAGCAGAAATGGATTAAGTAGTTTCAAGATATTTTAAATTATACTATTTTTGTTTGCTAATGTGTACATATTAATTAAATGTACATATAATTCAGAATGCTTTATTTCTGGAAGCTTGCTTTTGTAATAATTGTAATATAATATATATCTGCAGTTTCACACAGTGCTGGAAGCGTTCTTGCTCCTGTGTTTAACAAACACTTCATGCAATTTAAATAACATTCAAAGCAGGGAAAGTTAATTGTTGCACCCCCATTACGAGTTTGTCTGTACTTTTGCTCTCATTTTTAAGCTTATTTTTAATTTGCACTCTGTTTTTTAATGTTATATTGTTTAGTATAGTTGTGTAATATTATTAGAAAATGTTTAACTCATATGTTTTTTGTTTAATAGTGAATGTTCTTTTAGTATTTGGCTTGACTTTTCAGTAGGGTTGTAAGATGATATTTTTTCTCTTTCCTACAGGAAATTGTAGAATAGATCTGCAGAACACAAAGGAGTTACTCTTTGATTTAGTGAATTTAAATTGTTTGCATGTAGTTTTCAGATTTGATGTATTAACTCCTGGTTTTGATTTCCAAAATATTACTAAACAAAAGCAAAGCACTATTTTATTTTAAGGAGGTCCCATCAGTAATTATTCTTATTTAATGGATTTTTAGACTTCAGTCAAGTCAAGCGGTAGCAATCAAATGAATTTTTGCTGCTGACGTTAATTTACAGGAGTCAACAGGACAAAACTTCACGACATGATAGCTGATCTGGGCGATGATGAGATACCCCACATCCCTTCAGGAATCATTAATCAATCTAGGTCACCCTCTTCTAGAATGACTGATCATGAAGGTGCAAGAGCTGAGGAAGGTACAAAAAATTCAGCTACTTACTATATTTCAGGAGATTTTTTTTAGAAAGCACACACTGTAATTTATTTTCCACTCTGTAAAGCTTAATGCAGTTGCAGATTTCCACATTATTATTTTACTTGCAGTTCTTCCCCGATGGTTTTATGAGAATATGGCTTGAGTTTCTGTGGCTTATCATAACTCACCATTATTTCATAAGTTTCTTAAAATAACTTCATGTACAGCAGTGTGTTCTGACACTATTCACTATTAAATCCTTGTTTGGAGACACACCCCCACACCCACCCCTCCCCCACCATTAGCAAAACCTCTCACAAATAGGTTGTTATTTATTGAGGAGAAAAAAAGGTGAGTATTAACATTTGATGCACAGTTTGGATTTTAAAATGAAAAGTGGTGATTTATGTTATGGGATTAATTAGTCTCTTTACCTCAAATTTAATGTTCTCTTTAATAAAATTCCCTTGGTCTACATACGCAGGTTTACAAAGACACTATTTATTTCTTTACAAAGTATTTATTTAAGTTTCAGGATTATCTTTGGCAATGAAAATAAATGGCAAGCTATTATATATAAAGTCAAAAATCTTGTATTTGACTTTTAAGTTTTTGTTTTTTTTTTTAAGGAATGATTTTTCCTGTATTAGCTTTGAAATTAGAAAACCATTATGTAAATTGTCCTCTGCTTAGAACACAGTCATTTAAAATACTCAGGTGTATTGAGATTTGGCTCTTTTAGGATGATCTTTGACCCATAAGCCCTGGCACAGTATCAGCTATAGCAGAAATGGAATTTGCATTACTACTGATTCCAAGAATCTGTTGGTTCTCCTGTTCTTTTTCACACTTAGCCTCACAAATGCCTGTCACCAGGCAAGCAGAAAAAAAAACCCAAACCACTTTTTCAGGAGGGTTTTTTGTTTGTTTCTTTCTCTTCCAAACTCATTTTACAACAGTCATCTTTTTTACTGCCTTCCTTTTCATCTTTTATTTCCATCTTCAAGGTGAAGTAGTATCAAATTTACCTGTGGAGTGCAAGTGAAAATCCACTTGCTAAAACTTATAGATGTATATTTAGGTTGTTTTTAGGTTTAGTGTTTACATGCTTTAGGTTGCCTTTTAACCATGTTTAGGTATTAAGGCCCTGTGACCCTCCAGTTAACAGTTTTCTAGGTCTGTCTTAGGCTGTTTTTCTTAGACCATACATACTGTGCAAAGGAATACAGACACAGACCTTGTTACAGACAGGGTTGTTGTCTCAGGTAGAGGCCTTACATCTAAAATAATACTGGACAAAACAATCTTTTTGAACAAATAGATGCTAGATTTGAATTTGATAGTGACTGACTTTTATTGCCTGGTTCTTGTAGCACAAATACTATGTTACCCTTCAGGTAAAGATTGTTCACACTGTTCAGATAAACTGCTTTCATGTTTATATTTTCATGCTGTTTAACATGTCCATATGTTTTTAACTTGTCGGTGTAGTTTACTCTTTATTTATTAAGAGTGATAATATTTAATATCTCTGCCATTTTATCTGCTCATTGTGGTTTCTGCATAGTTTTTAAACTTGAATATTAGAGTGTAAATTCTGCTATTTCTATCCTGAATGCTATGTGGCTTTTTGAGTTTTTGTCTCTACCATATGGTGCAAAGCTGCAAACAAACAGGCTGTGTTGTATGTGAATTCCTTCTAGGTGTGTTACAAGGCCAAATACCACATTATCGTAAAATAAAGATTTTGCACCATGCAGTACAAATACAGATTTTACTCAGTTATTTATTCAGCTGTGTTATAAAAGCAAAGATTTTGCAGATAACTTTAGGTTTTCTTCCTGGGATACACCAGTCTATGCTGATCAATTTTATCAAACCATAGTTTTCTTGTGACTGTATAGAAGTTTTATGCTACATTTTGAAATATTACAGTTCTGAGGTAGTGGTTAATAATTTTTTTTTTGAAGGGAGTTCAGGGAGGAACTGGCTCTAACTGGCTTGCAATATCTCTTTTATACCTCTAAAGGTATGAGAANATTTTGATAAATCATCTGTAATCATAGTATTTATGTTCTGCTGTTTTGACAATAAAGGCTTTGGTTTAGTTTCAATTTTCTCTTTAATAAATGTGAGACATGTCACCTCAGTATAAGAACTTGTTCACCAATGCTTCCTTTACTAAATGATCTGCAATATCTCTGCTTATCTTCCTAGTCCTAGGAAGGGCTGCAGTAAAGGTTAAAATTTGATTATGTCTTTCATCATTATGGATTGTTTTCTTTAAAGAGGTTCTCTCACTGAAATAAATTTTATGATTAAAGCTTTGACTTTTTTGCTGTGGAAGCTGTAAAAGTGAAAGCAGAAATGGATTAAGTAGTTTCAAGATATTTTAAATTATACTATTTTTGTTTGCTAATGTGTACATATTAATTAAATGTACATATAATTCAGAATGCTTTATTTCTGGAAGCTTGCTTTTGTAATAATTGTAATATAATATATATCTGCAGTTTCACACAGTGCTGGAAGCGTTCTTGCTCCTGTGTTTAACAAACACTTCATGCAATTTAAATAACATTCAAAGCAGGGAAAGTTAATTGTTGCACCCCCATTACGAGTTTGTCTGTACTTTTGCTCTCATTTTTAAGCTTATTTTTAATTTGCACTCTGTTTTTTAATGTTATATTGTTTAGTATAGTTGTGTAATATTATTAGAAAATGTTTAACTCATATGTTTTTTGTTTAATAGTGAATGTTCTTTTAGTATTTGGCTTGACTTTTCAGTAGGGTTGTAAGATGATATTTTTTCTCTTTCCTACAGGAAATTGTAGAATAGATCTGCAGAACACAAAGGAGTTACTCTTTGATTTAGTGAATTTAAATTGTTTGCATGTAGTTTTCAGATTTGATGTATTAACTCCTGGTTTTGATTTCCAAAATATTACTAAACAAAAGCAAAGCACTATTTTATTTTAAGGAGGTCCCATCAGTAATTATTCTTATTTAATGGATTTTTAGACTTCAGTCAAGTCAAGCGGTAGCAATCAAATGAATTTTTGCTGCTGACGTTAATTTACAGGAGTCAACAGGACAAAACTTCACGACATGATAGCTGATCTGGGCGATGATGAGATACCCCACATCCCTTCAGGAATCATTAATCAATCTAGGTCACCCTCTTCTAGAATGACTGATCATGAAGGTGCAAGAGCTGAGGAAGGTACAAAAAATTCAGCTACTTACTATATTTCAGGAGATTTTTTTTAGAAAGCACACACTGTAATTTATTTTCCACTCTGTAAAGCTTAATGCAGTTGCAGATTTCCACATTATTATTTTACTTGCAGTTCTTCCCCGATGGTTTTATGAGAATATGGCTTGAGTTTCTGTGGCTTATCATAACTCACCATTATTTCATAAGTTTCTTAAAATAACTTCATGTACAGCAGTGTGTTCTGACACTATTCACTATTAAATCCTTGTTTGGAGACACACCCCCACACCCACCCCTCCCCCACCATTAGCAAAACCTCTCACAAATAGGTTGTTATTTATTGAGGAGAAAAAAAGGTGAGTATTAACATTTGATGCACAGTTTGGATTTTAAAATGAAAAGTGGTGATTTATGTTATGGGATTAATTAGTCTCTTTACCTCAAATTTAATGTTCTCTTTAATAAAATTCCCTTGGTCTACATACGCAGGTTTACAAAGACACTATTTATTTCTTTACAAAGTATTTATTTAAGTTTCAGGATTATCTTTGGCAATGAAAATAAATGGCAAGCTATTATATATAAAGTCAAAAATCTTGTATTTGACTTTTAAGTTTTTGTTTTTTTTTTTAAGGAATGATTTTTCCTGTATTAGCTTTGAAATTAGAAAACCATTATGTAAATTGTCCTCTGCTTAGAACACAGTCATTTAAAATACTCAGGTGTATTGAGATTTGGCTCTTTTAGGATGATCTTTGACCCATAAGCCCTGGCACAGTATCAGCTATAGCAGAAATGGAATTTGCATTACTACTGATTCCAAGAATCTGTTGGTTCTCCTGTTCTTTTTCACACTTAGCCTCACAAATGCCTGTCACCAGGCAAGCAGAAAAAAAAACCCAAACCACTTTTTCAGGAGGGTTTTTTGTTTGTTTCTTTCTCTTCCAAACTCATTTTACAACAGTCATCTTTTTTACTGCCTTCCTTTTCATCTTTTATTTCCATCTTCAAGGTGAAGTAGTATCAAATTTACCTGTGGAGTGCAAGTGAAAATCCACTTGCTAAAACTTATAGATGTATATTTAGGTTGTTTTTAGGTTTAGTGTTTACATGCTTTAGGTTGCCTTTTAACCATGTTTAGGTATTAAGGCCCTGTGACCCTCCAGTTAACAGTTTTCTAGGTCTGTCTTAGGCTGTTTTTCTTAGACCATACATACTGTGCAAAGGAATACAGACACAGACCTTGTTACAGACAGGGTTGTTGTCTCAGGTAGAGGCCTTACATCTAAAATAATACTGGACAAAACAATCTTTTTGAACAA
>VWYO01025928.1:11553-61744 GCA_013400275.1 Rhadina sibilatrix | reverse complement strand
TTTTTTTTTTTTTTTCAGTCTGAACTATTTGGTAAAGTATGATGTTATGCCATAATCACGCTTGATAATTTTGGCCGTGAGAAATTTGAGTTTCCATTTCAGCATATTCTATTACTTTCAGAAATGGTGTCAACATGATTTTCCATCCAGTGTAGAGAGAATTACTTTCTTCACTGGTTCTTTTTCAGTTTTAGTATCTATAGATTGTGGAGGTGTAAAAAAAAGCAGTAACAGCTAATTGCTTGGGTATGAACAGCTGCTTTTGGTGAACCACATATTAACTTTGTGGGAAATAAGGTTGAGATGTCCCTGTTGTATGGTACACAACAACAGCCTATGTGAACATATATATCTGATCAGAGATTAAAGCAGTTTCTGTTTGTACAAGTATTACTGCTTGATTTTGACTTAGTTATGTATGATGCCAAGAACTTGAAGGTAAGAAGCACTGTTTAGGATTGGCTAAGCAAATATTTAATTACGTGATTTTATATTTCAATATTTATTTCACCTAGTTTCACCTACAAAGGAACTTGTATTCTCACATTTTCACTTTGTATTTATTGATCACAAACTCAGTTAAGCATTTATATTATGCTATGAGAATAATACTGTACTGTGTTAGAAAATATTTGGATTTTTTTTCTAGAGGAAAAGCATTAAAAAGTCGTTTATTTAAATATAATTTGCATATATCTATTGATGCATTGTTTTGGTATGTGAATATGTGGGTCTTTATTTTTAGTAGCTGTAACATCATGCATTTTTCATTGTGTTACTATTCTGCCTTTTCTTTTTTTACAAAAGCAGTTTGCAACCATTTTTTAAACTTCTCAAATATGCCTTACTGTAAAATATAAAATTCACAAATAAGTTACAGAACACACTGTACGGGCACTATATGGGCAACTTCAGTATTGAGAAATAGTCTTCTGAAGTTCAAGTAGCATTAATTTTGGAGCTTTAAATAAAGAGATAGTTACTCATACAAACAAAACTTCATGAATTTGTAGTATAGATTCTTGATCTGATGGTCCTTAATTTTTATTATAAAGCATAGGAAAGTTGGTCTCTTACGGTCAGATGACATTTATATCCCAAAGAATTAGTATGACAAGTTACGGGTCTTACCTAAACCTTCTGGACCTGTCCTAAGGATCAAATAGGAGTAACAGGAAAGTAAATAGGTGTTTTGTAGGAATATGTCTCTTTTGAAATATAAGTGATTTGTAGACTGTCAAATGTAGTTTTAGTAAATTACTAATGGAAATTAAAAGCTTATTCATATTAGGGCATGGTAAGCCATTTTGGGCTGTTAATGTAATTTAGCATTCTTATGAGTCAAACCTCTGTATGGATTGTGAATGTTTTTACAAGAGGTGATTGTGCATAGTTAGAATATTGTTTACTGTTTTTATACAGTTGTAGGAACAGCAGTCTGTATTCTTACGTAGATGATGTTCTTAGATTCTCACAAACAGTTGTGTTCACTGTGCTAATGTGCTTACATTTCTTCATAGTACAACAGTTCTGAAGCATTGGAACCTGTTTTATTCTTCAGAAGTGGTGTATTTTGATCTAGCTGGACTGGCTTCTTCTTGCCTAGCCCTAGCAATGGTGCCAGACATCTGTAACTTTACACCTGGGTTCAATCATTTCCCTTCAGTGGGAGTGGGTGGGGTTAGGTTACCATGCAGATAGTGGTCATACGCAATAATGGAGATGTGTATTCTAAACAGGAGTGTGTTAATTATTAGTCCTCTTGTTTGGAACTACTTTTAGAAGACAAAAACCACAGGAAACTGGAAACTCTTTTCTCTGAGATTGAAGGGTTTTCTAGGAGGATTAGAAATAAGGAATAAGAAATATGGCGTTAAAGTGAGGCCATCACTCTCTCCACCAGATCAGTGAGATTCAAAATCAAGCAAGTTTAATTTTTCAAGATGTCAAATAACATTTAACATATTTTGCAGATGCTTATACTTAGCTAAAGTTCCCACATACTTTAATTTTGCATACTCAACAAGTGTTGCTATTTTTAAGTGGAAAGGAAAACTGAGAAGTAGCTCCTAGAGTGTGCTGAAGTGTTACAATGTTTAAGCCTTCATTAAATTCCTTCCTGCTGAATTGATATTTGTGAGTTGAGGGAGATTTACGCAATTGTTGAAGAGGGTAAAAAAATAGGTGAATATATTCAACTTTTTTATTCAGATGTGAATTCATAGTGAATGGCTATATGTAGTTTTTATTCATTCTAAATGACAATTAATAGGAATGTTAAATTTTAATTTGAGAAAGGCATAGCTAGATAACATGAGTATCAGTTGAGTGTACTTTAAAATTAGAATCCAAAATCATGTTGAGAAACTAAGAGAGGAAATGAATAAATAGATGTTTGCATTTTTTCAGTTGTCTGAAAAAGCTCAAAGTGAAAGAGATTTTTGCAGGAGTCTTTTACTTGAGTGATTAAAAAATGCTTCAGTATACAAGTAGAAATATTTGACTAATACAAAACACAAAGACTTATTTGCAAGTGGATAGAAGGCAGGAAGCATGGTGTAATGAATGAGGAACTCAGCTGAGAATTTGAAGACCTGGGATGTACATTTAATATTGCAGTGTAAAGTAATGTCAGTCAAGTCACTTGTCAGTATCAAAGCCTCTGTAAAGTTGAAATCAAATGACAAAGCATGATACAAGAATTGTGTATATAATGTGTGTGTGTTTGCACATGTGTGCGTGTTTTCATGCTCTTTGTTTTTTGTTTTTTTTTTTAGTTGGGCCTGTATGTAGTACATACAAGTTCAGTTTTAAGCTCTGCTTTGCTGTTAAGTGATGAATAATGCAGCTTTTCATCAGTTTGAATTACTCTATTGAGACTTAAAGAAACTGTTTTGTTCTTTGTAGCTGAGCCAATAACATTTCCACCTGGAGGAGGCAAGTCATTTATTATGGGTTCTGATGATGTGTTGTTAAGTGTACTGGGCCTTGGAGACCTTGCAGACTTGACAGTAACAAATGATGCAGACTATAGTTACGATGTAAGTGCAATTTTATTTTTAAATTCTTTATACAAGTTAACCAGTAATAGTTGGGTCCCTTCTCCTCATCCCTGAACATTACTGATGCACTTCTTCGCTTCTTTAGTAAAAGCTGTTATTTGGAAGGAAAGAGCACCTTGTAAATGAGCTAAGTAATTTGGGTAACCAGAATTGGGTTTTTTCTACATTAATAATTTAATTCAGATTTTGTCACTGTGGGGGAATGTGTTATGACATAAAATACATATTCATGTCTTAACATGAATGACAATTCTACACTGAAATGGAGTGTTGAGTAGACGTGGCATGAAACACAAATACTGATGTTAACTTACTTATTTGCTGTCCTTTTGATGAGTAAGTAGTGTTAACAGCATAGACTGTATATATAGTAGTATATTTCAGATATAGATTTTTATATATATGTTTATATGTATACTTTTGGGGGGTTCTTTTATTGTAATCCAGAGTGTTCTGACATTCCTTTGACCATAGTCATTAAGCTTCTACCAGTAGCGTTAAACAAATTTTTTGTTGGCTAGTAACATTGGATGGCTGGTTAGGGAAGCGTTCAGGTAAGTTTTGCACGCAGTTTTGTATCTAAAATGTCTTGTATTGGCTTGACTGCATATTGCAGTTTTGTAGTGTATTGCTGCCTTTTGTGAACTACAAATTCTTAATAAAACAGTGTGTAGCCATTTTGCTTATTCCGAGATGGAGGGATATTTAGAGGCAAGCCAGGACTAAACTCAAAAAGCATTACAATGAATATAATTGATATCAACTTATCAAACTATTACATGAGAATCTGTGCTACTTGTGACAAAAGAGTTTTTGTGGTGTGAAGGGTGTTGCAGAATAGAGGTTACCTTTGCTCTTGAGAAACTTAAAGCAGAGAATAGCTAATAAATACAGAAATAGGAAGTGCTGTCTCAGCTAATAAGAAATTTGCACTAGAAGCACACATTTGTTGAAGGTTGGAAGGTGTTAATCATCCTGTACATGAAGCCGATCTTACTTTTTCAATGTAGTTGCATTTTCAAAATTTTCTCACTGAAAGCCTTTATTATAGGCTCTTTAATTTCAGCTTGGTTTGGGAGGTGAGTGGGAAGAGGCTATTTCATGCTCTAGTATCCGGTGTATACAGGAGGCAAAAAATAGAAGTAGAGTTTTGTTTTCTTACTAGACCATTCACTGAAAATGAGTTGAGATTGACCATAATTGTCGCTTGGTTTCCCTGCTTCTTGTCCAGTCCTCCTTTCCCAGTACTCTTAGGGTATTTTCTTCCTTTTAAAGCATAGCTGAAAAATGAACAGTGGCTTCTGACTTCATGTGACAGAAAAAACAAAGTATAAAATAACGCAGATGGCAACAATTTTTTTTTTCTAATATTTAAGATAACACTGTCCTGTCATGACTTTGAAGAGACTGAATTCAGATGCTATTAGTTTTTCATCACAATGTTTCTTTAGGTTAAAAAGTCTGTGATAATTTCTGAAAAGTCTGTGTTTAATTTCTGAAGTTGTTCCCTCATAGCTATGGCTTTGCAGCACAGTAAGACCATGTCTTACCTTGTACCTTTAGTGCAGTACTTGTAGTGCATCGTTCTAATGCCCTTGTAAGCTGAAGTCACCTCCTTTTCCAGTATATCTCCAGACAAGGAGATGTTATGCTAAGGTAATGTGTAAGTAAAACAAGAATAATGAAAAACCTCAAACCAGAACACTTGATGCATTTGCTCTCAATAGGTCCATGCTCTTCATAAAGCTTTTGGGAGCCATTAGAGTGCATGAATAAGTAAAGCTACAGCAGGCTTCCACTAGCTTTCATGTATCACTCCTTGATGAGTGTATTTTGAAAAGGAGAGGATATGCATACAGGATGAGGGTTAAATTCACAGGCTGTCTCCAAGAATAGTCATCTGTTAAACAGTATAGTCATCTCAAGGCATGTCTTTCTTATTATCTAGTTCTTTACATTGACTTCAGTGCATGCAATTGTTTGTACACTGAGGGAATAATGTTGCCAAATGAAATGGTCCCATTTGTATATTTTTGGATTCCATAGTAGCAGACAATGGTGTTTTTCTCTAGTAGGACTGAGAAATAGAAAGCTTTGCTTTTATCAGTGCCTGTAAACTTGGAAATCTCCTATAAGTTACAACATTATCAAGAAAAAAAGTAACATTAAAACATGAAAAGATACTGACTGCAGTTATTAATTATTGTTTTCTAAATTTTTTGTTTGCTCTTGGGGAGTGCTTGTTTGAGATAGGGAAGTGTACGTCTCCTTACAATGTATTAGGATTCTGTTGACTGCAGGGAAAGATCTTCATTGCCTTGTGACTTTTTAATTTTTTGGGGGGAGGAGTTGTTTTTTGGTTTTTTAGCTCAGGTGTAGTTTCAGTCTGGGTTGCCTGTGCCTTCAAGGCAGAATGAATGGCTTGTTTGATCCTTCTTAGTCTTTAGTAAAGTCCACTAAAGTCCGTGGAAAAAGGGAAGAGCAGCTAGTGAAGTTGTATGGTTCCATGGTCTGTCTTCTCATGACTTTGATTGTCTTGCCAGTGTCTGTAAATAAAAACACACTCTACCCACAGTAGAGCACCCAGGCTCAGTGGGGCAGTGTCTCCATCTACACCTTATGTTTTGAGAGGCTTTGGAGATGTCACACTTTTGAACATTGATCTACACTGTCACATTTCAATACTTTTACATTACTCCTCTGGCCTATTTTGTGAAATAATCTCATATTTATCCTTTGTAATCATCAAATCCCTTTTCTAAGTCCGTGACTGTTTTTCTGAGGCAGGATTGGGTTTTTTGGAAATACATTACTGGTTAGCTTTTTTCTTAGAGATTGCAAGGACCTCTTTAAAGATATATCAGCTGTTCTCTTACTCTTGCAGTAAGGGTATCAAGATCCATTAGAAACATGGATAGGGAAAAGAATTTTTAAAAATTGATTTTTATATAACGACATTTCTAGTAAAGCGTATGTGGTATCTTCTAAAAGAACCAAGATGTTCCAGTCTGTTTTAAAAAAATTAAAACTTCAAAGTATGCTTAGAATAGGAAATGTACCTTACTTTCCATAACTTGTGTAAATTCTATTGCAGATTTTATTTTAGCAGCTTTCTCTGTACTGCTGAAAACAAAACTACCATTGCAACAATCCTTTTAAGAAAGAGAAAGAATCAACTCTTTTCATGTTTTGAAAAATAAGGATCACTTTATCCAGTTCTGATTTTCTCAAATGAGTTTTCATCACAGCTGTAATAGATATTATTGTTGTGTGGATGCACATTGCACCCAAAAAATTGAAAGTCTTCTGCATAATCTGAGACATATAATGTGCTAAAATTAAGGATTGCTATCTCAAGTTTTTGGCTTTAATTTCTCTGAGCCCCAATTCACTGCAAATATGAGACAATGTAAGTTAGCTGGGTGAGTGAATACATTACATAATGAGGATTTAAAACATCAAGGAATTCTTATTTGCTAGGAAAATACCCTTTTTTTTCCCCCCTTTCTTCCCCCCACTTCTCTTTTCCATTTGGGGAGGGAAATAAATCAACAGTTTGGTCCAAATTATGCTTAATGCGGAACTCCAGAATTCCACTCTGCTGTTTCCTGAAACAAAAGATTATTCTTTTTATGAAGCTTATATATAATATGCAGTGTAGTGATAAATAACTTAAATCTCAGTAAAAATATTGCAGTATTCAATGTACTCTGAAGTAGGAAGATTGCAAACAAAATGCTTTGTTATTATATGTATTTCTTGGTATTTAAAAAACCCTATAAAATCAAGTTACGTGTCTGGTATAACAAGTTTCTCTGACTTGATTGGAATTAGGTAAAGTTTGCACTTAAGTCAGAAATTTACAGTAATATAATGGTAAAACAAATGTCTGCACACCTGTAACTCAGAACAGTAGACATTACAGTCTGAACCTCTTTGCCTTGTTGGACAGAATTGAATTTGGTTTGAGTGAGTGGTGATAATTCACTCCAGGTTATAGACTTGATCCAAAAATACTTACTACAGTACATGTTACACTGTTACCTGATTATTTGCAGTCCTGACAGATGAAAGGTAGTAAGATTTGCTTAAGCAATGGAAGATTTTAATTTCTTATTAGTGTTGCTGAAGTTAGTTTGAGATGTCAAGCCATTCTGGCCTACAGTCGAGAAACATACTTTAGCAATTACATGCTGAATAGATAGTGTGTAAGACTGAGTTTTCATCTAGTGCTAGGAAAATACCCTCAAAGGACACAATTAGTTTCCATTCATTCTTAGTTTGCTAATTTTGTTCATCTAATTCAAGTAATTTTTCTAAACTGCCTTTAGGGGTAGAGAGGAGTACTTGGATAAACCCATGTTATTTCTTTCTAATGGAGGCTTAGGATGGGATGTAGTCTTTTAAGGATCTGCTTGCTGCATAAATATAAATTGTATTCAAAGCTGTAAATTAATCTCTTGCAATCACTAGAAGGGCTTGGATTTTTCTGGTAACTCTTCTGAGTTATCTATAATTAATATTAAGCAGCTGTAATTACTGTATTTTAACCTAACAGTCTAAAAGAGGATAAATTGGATTTGCACAGTATATAAATGTATAGTTTGCATATATTGCTTCACAAAGCAGCTAAATTACTGTCTCACAAATATATTTTGAACTCATTAAAGACTTAAAACATATTTGTGTAATGTTACATTTAAAATCATGACAAATGTGCGTTGAAATTTTGATTAGCTATTTCTGTGTACATAACTTCACCTGTAGGTATTCAAGAACTATTTATGTTTCTTGTCAATCTCAGTCAAGTTACTCATCTGAGGAAGATCACTCACCAAGCACCTCAAGTTCATTTTTATTGTGTTTAAGTGATAAATGAGCTTTTGACAGCTATAATCTCTTTCTGGGGTGCAGACAACATGACACACAATGAAACATTTCTCTTTCTGCAAGGAAGAAGAATTAGTGTCGTTGCACAAAAGGATTAAAATTGGTTTTGAAAATCAAATCTTCTTTTCTATGTGTGTAACATTATACATCATTCCAGCCTGGGTCAAAGGAAACTGTTACAACAGAAAAATTTGCAGACTGTCTAGCTGGCCAGATGGAGTTGTAGCTGTATATAGATAAATCAATAGATAAAGGCAAACTTATGGTTGAATATATATTAGCTGAATCAAGCATAGGCTGTTTTCTAAAAATATGGAGGGATATATATAAAATACATACTTTAAAATCCAAGATAAAATTACTCCATTCCTTTTCTCTTTAAGTTGCCAGCTAATAAAGATGCCTTCCGAAAGACATGGAACCCTAAGTATACGCTACGCAGTCATTTTGATGGAGTGCGAGCATTAGCTTTTCATCCTGTAGAGCCTGTGCTGGTTACAGCCTCTGAGGACCATACTCTAAAACTTTGGAATCTGCAGAAAACGGTTCCTGCCAAAAAGCAAGTATATGGGTTTTTATAAAACATCAGTTGTGTTTTAAATGCCTTTGAAATTGATTAAACTCTTACATTTTCAGAGTTTTTCAGTAGATATTTCATGTGGTATAACAACTCTTCTTTTTCTTTCAGGAGTGCCTCTTTAGATGTAGAACCCATCTACACATTTAGGGCCCACATGTGAGTGTTTGACATTATTCATGCCATAAATATATTGTCGTTATCTCATGTATTGATTAAAAAGTCAGTGTAAAAGCCTCAAATTATGCTATTTTTACGTTGTTTAGACAAGGCTCATTATACTTTGTAAAGCAGCTTAATACGAAGTCCCTGTAATGAATTGCAGAGTCCATGATAACACAAGAACAAGAAAGTGGCAAATTTGATTAGTTGCAGTGTAAAGGAGTGATTATAGATGATGATAATGAAATGAGCTGAGACATGTCTCGGACTGTCGGTTTTATACATAATGTGTGGAAAAGATGTGTAAGGTAGAGGCTGGTCTTGGCTAGTAGCTTCAAATACAGGTCTGAGTCTTAATGATTTTTCAGCTTGTGTTAACTGCCTGAGTTTCACTTGCTAATTTTGAATTCTGCTTTCTTTCAATAAGAAGGCAAGATAAAAACACACAGTTGATAGCCAGAGTAGTACTTTGCTTATATAAGTAAAGATCCACTCTCCAACCCAGTTAGCAGGTAAGCTTTAAGAGGGTTCTTTGATAAGCATGGAAGTGGCACTTCTTGTGCTGGCCTCAAAAACAGCAAAAAAGAAAATTAATTCATAGTTTATATTAGGAAATTTACACATGCTCTCATCACCCTTTCCTTCCCTTACACCACGTGATAGAACAAAATGTCTTACTTTCTCATTTATTACCTAAGGCATAAAACACTCTTCCCCAGGTTTGGGTGACCAATTTGTCCTCGTGAAATACAAGTTCTTGTGAGCGATATAGAGGGTCATTGACCAGTTGAATTCTCCAGATCTTTGTCCAAATTTAAGCTGTTACTTGTGTGTTTGTTAGTGAATACCGAAAGGTAAGGTTTGGAGAAATTCTGATAGAGAACTAATCCATACCCCGTGACTTCTAGTGTGATGAAACGAAATAATTTTACTATTTTTCCCCTCAGGCAGTCACTGAGCCACATTACCTTTCTGCCCATCCTTATTCTTTACTTTACCAAATGTATAGGTAGATTCAGCCAGTTGTTTTCCTTTTTATATCATGAGCATGGCCATCAAATGACCCAGACACCTAATTTTGGGGATGTAGTTTTACAGTACAGTTCAACCTGTGGTGGTAGTGGAGTGTCCAAAGTAGTAGACCTGTTTCTTCCTTTGATCTACAACTTGTGTTTGTCTGGTGTCACAGCAAGCAGGTTGAAGAAGTTAAACCAGTAGGAGTCTAACTTTGGCCAAAAGGTACAGTTTTTAGGATCATTTCTCTGAACCAGTTTTCTGGGGCCTAGGTTTCTATCTATTCCTAAAAGTAGGATGAGAAAATAGTTGCCAGGGAGGAGGGCTACAGCCACCTCTCTCTGCACAGCTAACTCTTAGGTTGGCATAGACACACTGTGAAAACTCACCATTTGTAGGTTTTAGTTACCGTTGCTTCTGAGTGGTGGTGTTCTTTGAATTGCTTCAGTTTGCATAGTTTGTTAATTACTTATGATTATTTTAATAGAGGTTGATATCGCTTGTTGAGACTTAATAGTTTTAATTTTTGTAGAATAGAATGTTTTAATAGAATTTTTCTATGGAGTTTAAGGGGTTCTTAATTACTTGAGCCAATCCAGACTTTTTTTTTTATAGCCAGATTTTCACTTCTATTCTGTAGGCAGTTACCAATCAGCTTTTTTCTCTTTCTCTCAATAGTGGACCTGTACTGTCATTGGCAATTAGTTCCAATGGAGAACAGTGTTTTAGTGGTGGTATTGATGCAACCATCCAGTGGTGGAACATGCCTAGCCCTAGTGTGGATCCATATGATACCTATGGTGAGTACCTTTTAAAAGACAAACAACTTCTGACCATTGTCTTGAACATTATTTTTCCACTTGATGTTAATCTGTTTTCTAGAGCTTTTGTGAAATATTACTGCCATTTCTCAGCTACATTGTGTGTTTTCAACTGTTACTTGTGTGTGGCAAGCATCTGTTATTTATTCCTTCTTGCACTGGTGATGTACTTTGTATAGAACAGAAATAGGGAGACTTAGCAATTCCTGATATTTATGCAGTAAAGAAAAAAAAATCAAAATATTTTTGAGAAGCAAAAAAATTTGAACCAGAATTACAACTTCTTAATGATTATTTATTTCTTCTGATGGAAATTTGCCAGAAAACTGAGATAAATGTGCTCAGATTCTATGTCCCATGTTTCTGACTTGCATCTCAAGTCCCTAACTTTAGATATCTTTAATTTTAGATGCCTCTAAAATTAAATAGCTGATAACTACTTGGAAAACTCTGCATAGTTTTTAAAACCCTCTATAAAAGGCAACTATAAAGTATCAGGGAGATGAAAGTAAGATTCCCAGCTCCACAGGAAAAAATTAGTCCTGTTTTAATTATTAGTGTGCTTGAGCATTTTATACCTATGTGTCAGCAGAGTATGCTGAGTAAAAACTGCATTAAGTAAGCATCCAGGATTTAACTCGATTTTCTGCACCCTGTACAAAGGAAGGGCTGTGATCAAGCATCTTTAAGATGTTGAATTTGGAAGAAAGAAATAAGAGAGGAGGTGGTAACAAGAATGTATAATTCTGGAAAAGGGGACATAGTTTTTTGAGTTGTTTATAGGGGTTTTTTTGTTGGCTGGCTGGGTTTGGTAGATTTTTTTGGGTTGAGTTTGTTTGTCTTCTTGGTTGGTTGATTGGTTTTTTTGAGAAAGATGGCAGTGGTTGTGCAAAATGAATTGTGACTTGTGTAATATTTTAACTGTTGCTTAAACAGGAAGGGCAAGGGGAACATACAGCTGGTTTATGTGGAATTTAATTTATGTTGAGGCACAAGAAATACTTAATGCTTCTTCACTAAAAAGGTTTCCTTTCTGAACTCTTTTTTCCAGAGCCAAACGTTCTAGCTGGCACATTAATTGCTCACACAGATGCGGTCTGGGGTCTTGCTTACAGTGGTGTAAAGAATCACTTACTCTCTTGTTCAGCAGATGGCACTATTAGGTTATGGAACCCACCGGAAAAAATTCCCTGTATTTGCACTTACAATGGAGAGAAAGGTAACTTTTTGCAGTGGTTTTGAAAATCTGTTATGGTGCTGCATCCAGGCTCATTGCCTCCATTTATCCAAACTAGGTAACATAGCTAAAAGAGTTAACTTGCAATAAAATAATCATGGTGCTGTAGCATTACTTTAAAGAAAAGAGCAGATATCGTCTTTAAGTATGACCTTAAATGTTTAAACTGTCAGGAATTTTGAAAATGTTTCATTCTTTCTAAAGATATTTTTTGCTCTTTCTAGAGCATGGAATACCCACATCAGTTGACTTTATAGGTTGTGACCCTGCTCATATGGTGGCATCTTTTAACACTGGCAGCACAGTCATCTATGATTTAGAAACATCCCAGTCGGTGGTAATGTTTTCATCACAAGTAGAATCTGGTAAGTAGGGCTCTTCTGTAATAAATACCCACCTTGAGTGAGGTACCTGTTATATTATTATGGTACCCCATTGTCTGGTGTAGTACCTCTACTGCATCATTCAGTTTGAAAGATGGTTAGATGCTTGGAGATGCTTGGAACAAACACTGCGGAAGGATGTTTTAACCCCTCTATTCTGCTCTTGTGAGACCCTGCCTGGAGTGGATGGGTGCCAGATGGGCATCCATCTCTGGGGCCCCAGCATAAGAAGGACACAGACCTGTCGGACTGAGTCCAGAGCAAGGCTATGAAGATGATCCCAGAGCTAGAGCACCTCTCCTGTGAAGATAGGCTGAAAGGGTTGGAGTTGTTCAGTCTGGAGAAGGTTCTTGGGAGATATTACTGGGATCTTCCTTTATCTAAAGGAGCCTACAAAAAACTTGGAGAGGAACTTGTTTGTACAAGGGCATGTGGTGACAAGACAAGGGGGAATGGCTTCAAACTGAGAGAGAGTAGGTCTAGATTAGGTATTAGGAAGAAGTTGTTTACTGTGAGAGTAGTGAGACACTGGCACAGGTTGCTCAGAGAAATTTGAGGTGCTCCATCCCTGGGAAGTGCCCTAGGCCAGGTTGAATGTGGCTTTAAATAATCTGGTATAGTGGATGGTGGTTTTGCCTGTGGCAGGAGGGGTTGGAACTAAATGATGCTAAAGGTCCCTTCCACCCAAGCCATTTTATGACTCTGTTAGCAGGATTTGAAAGTAGTTGGAGATAGTGAAAGCAACAGTTACTTTTCTGTAAGATGTCTGAAGATTGAATTGTCTGATTTGTATATGAAACCACTCTTTTAATTATATAGGTTTGACATGGAGGATATTAACACAAGTAGGTGAATAATAGGTGAATTAAACAGAATATTTCATTCAGTGTAGAATTCTGCATAGGTTGGGATTAAACACAGTTTCTGGTGGAACTTTTTAGAAATCCTATTGCTGCAAATAAAGTGTTACAGAGAATTAATTGCATATATTTGATGAAACTCTATATAGAGGAGATTTCTTTTTGTGAACCTCCTTAAGTGTTTCATAAGGAAAACCTCCAGTTTCTGCTCATTCATTTCTATAAAATGTGATCTAAAAGGATAATGCAGGGGAGAATCTGCCTCTCCCCTCTAAGTAGTGTAGTTTACTTAATAATTAAACTTACAGACTTCAACACAGGTTACGAAACTGTAAAAGCTATCTTATAGATATCTTCTGCAAAGCCTAGTTTGGAGAAAGACTTTTAAATGGAATCAAAAAAATTAAGCACAGAAAGTAAGACACAAAGATTAAAAAAGTTTTTTTAAAAAGAGTATCCCATAGACTTCTAAAGAGATTTTAAACCATTCACTGTTTAAGTTGAAATTGAAGGCACAGACATATCTGACAGAATCTAAGAGGATTAGGTTGTTTTCAGTTACTTGGATTCTCTGGTCTAGAAGGTGTCCCTTCCAACCCAAATCACTCTGTGCTTCTTTTTTTTTTTTCCGCCCTGAAACTAAATATTTTTGATGTAGAGGTGTTAAGAGCTGTGTGCTAAACATACATTGCTTATGCTACAGTTTGTTTCTGCTTGGCTAGTGCTACCCTGCAGTACTTGCTGGGTTTTATCTCTCAAGGGTGTAAACTGCTTGCAAGCTTTAACCCTACAGTACTTCGGCTAGAGACTACCTTACTTTGCCCCATCCTGTAAAGCAAGAAGCTTTATTTCTTAGGAGATCTGTTGGTCCTAAACTATTACTTACATAATGTTAAATAATATGGTAATCTAAAGAGTAATGCTAAAACACTGTCATTTTAACTTTAACATTTCCTTTAAGACTGATGTATATGCTTTTATTTTATTTTCAGGTGTACAATCAAATAATCATATTAACAAGGTAGTAAGTCATCCCACACTTCCTGTAACTATTACAGCACATGAAGATAGACACATCAAATTTTTTGACAACAAAACGGGTAAGGATAAAGAGAACCAAATGTGTACATATGAATATGTTTAAAGAAATCTGGATGATATAGAGAGAATCCATTTGTAGAAAACTTACTAGTGGTGTAGGCTTACACAAAACAGAACTTTTGATGTCTGTTCACCAAAATTTAATCTTCACTACCTTCTCTGTGAAATACCTTAACTGTTGCAACTGTGACTTCAGAAGTCAGAAAACACTCTCAAAACAGGCAGAGATAGTTGTAAGGGACAAGAAAAGTGGTCTTTAATTTAGAGTTTTCCTAATTTAGAGAGTATAAATTTCCTAATTCATAGAGTATAAATTTCCTAATTTATAGAGTATGTCTGCATTGTTCCTCCTTTTCCTTGCTTTTAACTCTAAGAATGTGTCAGTTATGCTTTTCAACTCTCAGTAGTAAAAAAGAGCACTTAGTACCTATTAGGGCAAGAAATAACCCTGATTCATTGCAGTAATGAAATCCTGTGTTATACTTACATTGTTGATAAAGTTTATAAAACAGAAAAGGATCTGGAAGAAAGAGGGTAAAGAAGGCTATAGGAGAAAACTGCATTGTCTGTCATGACAAAAACATTAAAACAATTGTGAGAACAGACTTGAACTTCCTATTTGTGAAATTACCTGTAACTTCCTACACGTTACCTATCAAAGTTGGAAGGAAAAAAAAAAGGAAAAATAAAACCAAGTCCACTTAAATAAGTACATGCAAAACCCCTGTTTGAAGTGTGTTTGGTTTGGGCCTGGTAGGGGATAGTATTCCTAGGGTTTTTGTTTTCTGTGGCAAAAAAGCTGGACATTTTTTCCACTTTGCACCTGCCATGAACGTATGTATTTGAATTGTGGTCATTAAATGCATTATGTGGATGTTGCTGAAATTCAGATTTATTGTTTCAAAGAAACAAAGAATAAGGAAAGAAAGTGTGCATGAAGAAATTAATGGGTCAAAGACAGAAAACAGAGGGTAGAAGTAAGTAGTCTTTTTGTGGAATAAGATATCAGCAGGTCTGGAGGGATCAGCAGTAGTTCGACATAGTGAGTCATCTGAACGGGGAACAGTATATTGGCAGTTAATTTTCATTAATTCAGGTTATTAAACGTGAAGGCTGACAAGGAAGAACTGGAGATCTTAAAAGACATAAAAGTAGACAAATTAAATTCCATGGGGATAAATGTGAAATGATACATGTAAGGAAAAATAAACATTGTAATATAAAATAATAATCACTGGGCTGACTGTTCTTATTCAAAGTAAAACCTTGGACCTATGATAAGAGGTTGGATAAAAATACTAGTTTGTTACTAGTATTTTTACTAGCAGTTACTACTAGCACTCAGAATAGCAAAATGCATATTAGAAGGAGGGAAAGGAATGAAAAGCAAAAGAGAACATTTTTAATACCTTTGTATGAATACTTTGAATGAAGTCTCCCTTATCTCAAAAGGGATATAACCAAATCAGTATGTTTCAGAGAATGGTTAGAAAGATGATCAAAGATCTTCAATAGCTTTTAGCTTCTTCAGGAACAGTCTTAGAAACTGAATAGGCTGATATTCTTCAGGAAGACAAACAACTGATATACTTTCTTTGTGTTGGTCATGGTCTTACAGGGATTTATTTGCTCTCCTTTTCAACACATAAACTGAGGTTCAGTTGCTAATCCCCAACTGGTGACAGGCTCAAAACAGGAGAGAGGCAGTGGTTCTTCTATGCAGTTAAACATTTTGGAACTTCTTCCCAAAAGCATCATGAGGTGCTAAAAGATGTTACTAAGAGTCCAGGAACAGAGGCCAATGTAAAGAAATGCCTTAAGAGTAGTTGAATGCAGAGTAAACCTTTCTGGTTTGTGACATAACGAAACAGTTGTCAGAAGCTGAGGATTATTTTGGGCAAGTATCACCTATAGTTGCCTTATTTTTTCTCTCCTAGCAATGACAGAGATTGATGGACCATTGATATGGCTCAATAAGTTTCATTTAAGCTTCATCAACGCTTTCCTGCTGGGGCAGTTATTAGACATTTAAAAGACAGAGGTTCTCACCCAGTCATTTTAGGTCTTCATTGTTGTTGCTGCCAGTAGTGATGCCAAGTGGATAAAAAGATTGTAAGCAATGGGAATACCTTTTTGAGAGCTGTATGTCATTTGCCCTTACGTTTATACAAAAGTCTGAAGTTGAAACTTCATAATTTCTAATGGAATAGAACCATTCAAATATTACTTGGAATCTAAATAAGCATGTTATCTTATATTGCATCTAAGGGGAATGGGTTGATTTTTTTTAAATAAATAGTACTTCACAGGAAAATCACTGTTTATTTTTCTTTTAGGTAAAATGATCCATTCTATGGTTGCTCACTTGGATGCTGTCACAAGTCTAGCTGTAGATCCTAATGGAATCTATTTAATGTCTGGAAGTAAGGATTTTGTTTTTTTTTTATATTCTATATGTTTTATATAAATTATGTATTTATGATGCACTGAATTTCTGACAAATATAACCTTGTCTTTCTGTCTTTTTCCTTTCTTTCTTTTCTAAACAGGCCATGATTGTTCCATTAGGTTGTGGAATTTGGACAGCAAGACATGTGTGCAAGAAATAACAGCTCATAGGAAAAAGCTGGATGAATCAATTTATGATGTAGCATTTCATCCATCAAAAGCATATATTGCCAGTGCAGGAGCTGATGCCCTTGCCAAAGTATTCGTGTGACATAGCAGAACAAACCTGCATCATAACAGCAGGTCTGTTTGGACAAAAAAGAGGGAATGCGTCACTGCCATCAATTATAAGGTTACCAATAAGACACTACATCTGATCTGCCTGGGTGAAGGCTCTTAAGTAGGGCAGGTGGAAGTTGGTGAAAAGTCACCACACCCTGAACAATGTCAGGCTCATTCATTTAACTGTAATTACTGTATTTGGGGGGGTGGGGCAAATACAAAAAAGAAAACCAGTATTTGTAGCCTTGACTGGATATGAACTGAGCGTATGTCTGTTCTTTAGGTGTCTTTAAGCAAACGTGGAGTCTGATCTTACAAAAGACTTTTATTTTGGACTCTGTGTGCTGCCTTAGGGTTAGGAATGTGGTGCTCTTGTGGGGGGAAGTGAGCTCCAAGAGTAGCTTTCTTTTCATCTCTTAGTAATCTTCTGTTTATCAGTTGAATGCCACAGATTCCCCTTTTAAACTTTTATTTTGCTTTAAAGAAAAGGAAATTTAACTTAAAATATTTTAGCATTAGTTGCACAAAATGTTTGGATAAAATTCTAGTTTTTATAAGTCTTTTTATATATTTAGCCTGTCACAACAGTGCTCAAGATTGTATTGATAATGTTTTTCTGCATTATAGAACCCTAAAACACAGAGATCTCACTGACCCGCTGCCGTGTAACCACAATCTTCCCTTCTTTTGCCTAATACAGCTCAGCTAAGTCCTTGCTTAAGGATGCTAATTCATCATCATCGCATAACTGTCTTCGTAAATAAAGGACTGTAAAATGTGTTCAAATGAAACACAGAGGGGTTTACACCCCTGAATGAACTCTTAAAAAAATTTAATCTTGGCATCCTATCACTATGTGATATTTTGTACATCTTACTGTATTTACGAGTTTATTTATCAAGGATTACCCATCTTGCTAATGGCCTATTGTTATTTATTTCACTTTTTGTTGGTCTTTATATCCTTTTATGTAGTGTGTTAAAGGGCCCTGTATATCTGTTACGGCACTCTTTGAACAGTCTAAAATAGATGAGAAAATGGGACATTTGATAATTCTGAAGTTACAAACCAAGACATTCTTTTTCCTCTGGTTAAGACCTGGAGTGGAGTTGATTCCAAAAAAAAACAATCTTGTCTCAGAACCTTTGGAGTGAAAATTATTTTTATTTGCATTTCAAATAGAATACAAAAGTAGTTAATTCAAGGTTCATAAATCTGCTGTGTTTTGACTAGTTATTCCCTGCTTTTATTTTATTTTTCAGATGTGCTTCAGTTTATGGTGTAACTAAAAATTTTGTTTGTGTAATGCATGATTAATACAAAAAAGTATTTTTTCTAGTCTTCCACAAAACTTTTCTGATCAGTTTGCGAGTTTTGATGAGTTTTGTAAGGTTTCTGTTTTACAAACTATGAATCAGCAAATTTTTAAGATTGTACCACATAGCAAAAGTACAGCTGTTGAAAAATAATGTATATAAAATGCATATAATAAATATTAAATGGTGTACCTGTATGTTACTGTTGGCTACATTATTTTGTGTTGCACAGTTTGAAAGAGTCATTCTACAAATTACTAAATTAGGTCTCAATTTTAGCAAAATGACCATTTGTTTATTACGCTTATAAGCTGCTTTGCTTTTGCAAGATTGTAATAGTTGTCTGGATGTTGAGCAACTGTTCAGTTTCAAGCAGCAGTACCCACATATAAGAACATGTTTCCACAATGTTTTAAAAGATTTTTACAAGAACAAAATCAAAAATTGCTAATGTATTCTTACAGCCCTTCTAAGAGGATAGTCTCAGTGTTTTTCATTATTGTTGCATATGAAGTGATTTAGGAGCCAGAAAGGTACTCTCTTTATTATTTTAAACTGCCACTGAATAATTGTGTTGAATTAGGAAAAAAAATTAATTTCTAAATACCTAAAATTTGCCCATAGGTCTTACCTTTGTCCATTTCTTTCCAAGTCCTCCCATAAAGTTGATGCACAAAAAACTGAACTGAAGGTCAACATTTACCTATTCTGTGATGAGTCACTTTGCTTATCAGCAGAAAGAGAATACCACTATATGAATATTTTCATGTGAAGTAGTATGTTTAGGTATAAGTTAACTAAAGCTAGAACATGTTCCTATAAGTGGTTTAACTGCTTTGTTCCATGTAAGTTTCCAATTTTCCAGTAAGAATGTATTTCATGCCATCTCATGTCAAGCAAATTAGAACTTTAAAAAAAAAAAAAAGCAAAGAGGTGCTCATGGTAGGCAGAATACTGCAGTTATATTTTGGATTTAATTTTGTTTTAGTAATAATGTTGCATTGCTTGAAATGTTACAGTAAATTATAATTGTGTAGGAATTGGAGAATTTTGTCCTTTATCATGAAGATTGAGGTGAGGCCTTCCAGTAATTGCTTGTAGGACACTAAGATTTTACTTTTGAAAGTAACATTCAGCTGATTTGCACTTTTTGTTCTTTCCAGTCTAAAGCATTCAACTAATCAACAGACAAAAGAGTATCTGAGTTTTATTGGAAGTAATTTCATAATTGCCTTTTCTGAAGCCAAACATTGTTTCTGGCAGCTTTTCCAGACTGCTGCATTTTAATGCTTAAATAAAATGTGATTGTTTAATAAACATTACCATGCATAACATTTACCTTTTTTTTAATTGTATTAAAATTGAAATGATAAAACCAAAAATATTTGCTTATTTTCCTTAATTGAAATCTTAACAATCATTTTAGTTCACTAATGGATAGAGGATCAAATGCTGTAGTGAGGCATCATTTATTGAATATTACCAATAGTTTCAAATACACCTTAGTTTATTTGTTGTGGGGTGTAACGTGCTGAAACCTTTATTTGTTGGTTTTGGGTTTTTTTAGAATGGAAGAGCTGTAGTACTAGTGATGGGGAAAATGATAGTGCTGAAAGAAATGGTTTTATTCAGCAAAAACACCTCAGCTTATGAAAGGATTTGCATCTCTTTTGTGAGACCCAAAGGATTGATGCTCAGAACCTGAATGGAAATATATCTGAATGTGTTTAATAATACCTTTAGCATTTAGGGTATGATTGATGTAACAGACTTAGTCTCCATCTTGCTTTTTATGGTAGGAACTGTTTTAAGCAGATCAGTGGTGACTGTAAGACACTATAGTGTAAATAGTAGTGTGCTGTCCACATAAATTGCAAATATACATGAAAAAGAGTGTAACAAGCCTGGTTTAAAACCTTCCCTAATTTAGTAATACTAAGGACAAATTTATTTGCCAGTAGAAAATGGGTAGATTTTCCAAGTGGAAAAACTGTGGGCTTGAAGCTACACTATCAATGGCCATTCATTTCACATACTGTATGCTAATCTATTTTGAAACTGAGAGCACATTCTTTCCAGGCATGCTCTTATTATGGGCTTTAATTTACTTTAAAACTGGTAGCACTCTGCTCCAGTACTTCCCATCTCACATCAGTGGAAAGCCCTTTGCTCACAGTGCTGACTTCTTGCATTTTTGTTGTTTGGTTTCATAGACTCATAGAAAGGCCTGGGGTGGAAGGGACATGGAAAATCATGTAGTTCCAAGCCTGTATCCCCACCATGGACAGGGGCAGCTTCCACTAAACAGGTTTTTGATTGCCCCATCCAACCTGGCTTTGAATACTTCCAGGGATGGGGCATCCACAGCTTCCTTGGGCAGCCTGTGTGCCAGTCACTCACCACCTTCACAGTAGAGAATTTTTTTCTAGTATCCAATTTAACCTGTTCTCTTTCAGTTTGAAGCCGTTTCCCCTTGTCACTACATGCTCGTGTAAAAAGTCCTTCTCCAGCTTTCTTACAGACTCCCTTCAGCTACTGGAAGGCCATCATTAGGTTAGCCCAAAGCCTTTTCTTCTCCAGTTTGGCCAGCCCCAACACTCTTGAGATGTGCTCCATCCCTCCGATGATCTTGTGGCCCTCCTCTGGAGTCACTCCAGCAGGTCCATGTCCTTCCTGTGCTGGCACCCAGAGCTGGGTGCAGCCCTGCAGGTGAGGTCTCAGCAGAGCAGAGGGGCAGAATCCCCTCCCTGGCCCTGCTGCCCACGCTGCTCTGGCTGCAGCCCAGGACACGTTTGGCTCTCTGGGCTGGGAGTGCCCATGGCTGGGTCATGTCCAGCCTCTCACCCAGCAGCTCCCCCAGTCCCTCTGGGCAGGGCTGCTCTCCATCTGCTCATCCCCAGCCTGAGATGATACCAGGGGTTGCCCCAACCCAGGTGCAGCACCAGCACTTGGTTGTGTTAAACCTCATGAGGTTCCCATGGACCTGCTCCTGGAGCTTGTCCAGGTCCCTCTGGATGGCATCCTGTCCTTCAGGTGTGTCCACCACACACAAGTAGTCACTTGTCACTGCAGTGTGTGTATATATATACATACACACACATATCTGTATTTATGTTCTACCTTTAAGAACTTTTTAAAAGAAGAAATAACAAAAGCAGAAGGCTTCAGAATTGTTTTGAAATGCTACTTCTGAGATGAGCAAGAATGTTTAAAAATGTTCCATTTTCATACTTGCTCTGTTGATGCTTTGAGTCTTATGCAGATTAAATTAGTAACAGATTTTTAAGAGAAAATGTTCAAGCTACAAAACCTTTAAAATGTCATAAAAATATATTGGTTTGTTTTTAATTTTCAATATAGAAACAAGCTTGGAGTTGATAATGTAAAACAACATGCTTTCTTGTTAGTCCTCCCTCTTCCTCTTGGAAGATCATGTCATTCCAGCTGACTTGAGTTGAGAGGATGACTTCATAAGCTTGCTGCAGTCTTGCACCTGCCGTGGGTGGAGGGAGTTGCTGGGGCCAGCTGGGCTGTGATGGCCACTTCTGCAGAGCAGAGCAGGGCTGCAGCAATCCCACAAACTGTGTGGAGGCAGGGCAGGAGAGCTTTTGCTCTCTGTGTCTTCAGACATGGTGGTATTGGCAGAGAGGGAAAGCTGTTCATGTTGTCCACTGTTGGTCACGTATCCTTGAGCTGTTTCCTGAGGCTTGTCTCCACCTCACCTTGCCTTGCCATACGGCTGTGGGGAAGCTGTCATTGATCCAGGTGTGCCTGGAGTGACCTGTTGCATCTGAGCACTTCTCAGACCATGCCTGATGGCTACTGGGGTTTTGCTCGTGCACAGCAGCTGGCCAAGGGGATGTGGTTTTCATTAATGAAAGAAGGGCTGCCCAAGGTGATGGTATTTTTGAGTGACTTAGTGGTGACTAGCCTCATTGCCTTTGCCTTTTTTAAGCACCTTTTTTCTGTTGTTTCAGGTATCTTTCCTCTCCAGTTACTCTTTTGTACCTTGAAATGGGTATCTGTTTTTCATTTGTATCTTAATTAATATATGAGGCTTTTCTTTCTAAAGAAAGAGCTGCTTAATTAGGGGCATCTTGCTTCTAAGCTCTTGTGAGACAGTGCAATGGGAATGAAGAGCTCTTGCTTCATGCAGAAGTAGTAGCTTCCTTCTCTGAGATCTCAGCAGGAGGAAAACAGTCAGACCCTGTAGCTGTGTTGGGGAAATCCCCTGTGTGCAGCAGGCAGGGAGAAGGTGCTGGGTGTGCAGACCAGGCTGCTGCAGCTCAGCTGCTGGGAAGTATCAGGCCTCTGGGAGAAGGGCAGGGGGGCAGCTGGGGGCAGGAGCTCAAAAGCAGAAGCTCTTGGAAGGGCCTGCAGCTGCTCTCCCTGCACTGGTGCTGTGTTGGAGTTTGAATCATGGCTCTGTCTTATGTGACCCGTGCTTTTGGTGGACTGCCTGGTAGCCAGAGGTTTCCCCTGGATTCCCTCTGCTGGAGTTTTCTGGTGTTGGAAATACTATTGCACCTTAACAATAGCAAGTCTTTTTAAAATATTGATACATCCTCCTTACTAGGGTAGATGTTTGCAAAAACAGGAGCTCTGTGTTGGCTTCCTGAATTACTGATGTGTCTCCCTTGCCTGAGATAACCCAGCTGACTGACTCTGCTAATCTTAATAAACACAGTTTTCTGTAAAGATTTAGCTGGCAGGTGCCTTACAGAAGAATCTCTTAGAGGCTGGAAATATTTTTCCCAGTTTGACTGACTTAACACCTGACAGTTCCCATGGTGCCACATGCATTATATTCTGTCATAAACCCTTTTTTTTGGCAGATATTTGGGCTTAACAGAAGCAACTGATCACAGTCACTTCTAATTGTTTGTGTTAGTCTGTCTCTGGATTTGAGCAAATCTGACCATTGGGGAGTAAATTCCTTGTTGATATATTTGCTACCAACATGCTGTGCCAGACAGGTCTGGGGTTTTTTTTCTAAACTGACTCCTAGTCCTCACCAGAATTAGTTTAACAAATTTGTGTATCTCACCTAATTTAGAGTGGTTAGATGAGAGAAAGCTGTTTTCCCATCTACCTTTTCCGAGCAAGTAATATATTCTTAAAATACCCAAGGGTGTCAAGAGTATTTCAGAAACTACGTAATTGTGAATTTGCTTTTCATTTGAAAAAAATGCCATTTTAATTACATAGTTTGTTTGATTTGGAACGTACCAAAAATTTGGAAGTAGTGCTAAGTTAGTAATTTTTGTCTTTTTCCCATCTAATTTTAAGTATTTTCCTAAATCTTGCCAGTCTTTTTCTCAATCTTTTGACTTCTTGTTGTCTCTAGCTTGTGTTCTTTGGCAGATAATTGTTTATCATACTTGTAATCTGATTACATCCACCGGGGCAGAAAAATAGTTTTATATCCCTTTGCTTACATTCTGCCATACTCTAGTTACTGTTAAGTAGTAAAGGCCGAATCTGAGCTCAGCAAAGGTTGGAAAAGTTTAGTTAACATTTGCTAGCAAAACCAGCAGTGCAGGGTTCCCATGCTGGTGTCTTAGGAACTGGTCCAGTGTGAAGTTCAGCCGTAGGTTCAGTTCTGCCCCGGGGCTGGGGGGCTATTGAAGCTGACAGCGCCCGCAGCGTGAGCCTCGGCTGCTTGGCAGCGAGGAGCGATGCTGCCTGCTCCTTCCCTTCACCCTCCTGGGATGGCTGAGGATCAGCTGACCCTGCTGCTGTGCACAGGCAAGGGCTCTGGGTGTGGAATGCAGAGACAAACAGGACACAATATTTGTTTGGGTATAATGCGGATGAATGTAAACAAATTGGAGAGTAATGAAACAATAGATACCCTTCATTTCATGAAAGCAGCTTATGATCAAGGATGCTTCACTAACCAGACTTGATTGTTTGAAAGGAAAGAAAATTCTGATCCTAATGAGATTAAATTTTGAGTGGTCATTTGCTTCAAAGCAGAGATTAAAATCTGGGATTTAATCATAGACAGCAAGTTTTCAGAACCTATTCTTTCCTCAGCTGAAGCTAGGGGCAAAATTTTTGAGGCCAATGAGGGCAAAAGAATGTGTGCTCTAGTTAATAGACATATATGACTGAAAAGTGGCTCATACTTCAGTTATAAACTGTTCACTGGAAGTTCCCATTGTTTGGTGTCTCGATTTGGGTGACAGGTGATGACAAGATATGCAGCCATGTTATGCTTCCACCTCCCAAAAATACCACTTATGTTTACTGTCCCACGACCAAACCAAAACCATTGATTTTATTAAGCTGAGGATTTAAGTCCTCAGTTTCCAGGCACTTTGTTTAAGAATAAAGTTGATCATCTTTGACAGTGTGCTCAGGCCTTCTGTGACACTTGGAACAGAGAAATTTCCTGTCATTTTTGTGGCTTTGATGCTTTCTGGAGCTGACTTACCCTTCAGGCTAATGAAAGGAAGGAAAGTGCTGACAAAATTGGTGGAGCTAGGTAGTGATATTGAGAGCTGCCCCCTAAGGAAAAAGACTTAAAAAGACTTTTCTTCTTCAGAACAGGGAAGGTAAAAATACTGTATTTTATGGGGCCATGTCTCATAGAAGGGGAAGTTTACATGACAACACTAATATGAAATGCAAATGGAAGTAATTAAAATATTTATAGGAGAATCTACTGTTCTGATGAGACTATACAAATGTGCCAAAAAATCCAACCGTTCTTTCTCTCTTCCCACTTCAAAATTTTAAGTTGTGAAGAATTATAATTGTTGACTGCTGATGCAAATGATTTTGGCTTGTTACATAGCTCTTTCTTGGCATTGATTTTGAAAGGCATAGTTCTTCTAAAGTGACTATTTTCTCTTAAAAATGTTAGGATGGTCTTTCTTTTAGGTCTTTCTTGTTCCCTGCCGATTCAGTATTTTTAGTTTCACAATGGTAATGAAGATTGGTCAACTTCTGAGACCCATTTTGCATTCTGCTTAAGGAGATAGTGTAGAAGGCTTTTGCTACCAAGTTGCAGGTCTGGCTGTATGAAGATTTCTCTGCAGTTTGCTGACCTTCATGCCTAGACTATATACCTGCTTTTCACATATACTCTGCACTTGTCAGAGCTAGAAATAGCCATGCTATCAAGAGATGTATATACAAGGTGATTCATGCTAAAGAGAGGACCCAAATGCCTAAGATTTATGCAAAGTGCAAAATTTGAGGTGCAGAAAATTTGTAAGCAGAATCAGGAGACATTGGCCTGAGTTTCCTTCTAAGACTGAGAAGGACATACTGCCAATGACAAAGGAAGTCATGCTCCTTTCTGTTATAAAATAGCCTGTGAGTGGAGAATTTACCCAGGAAAGATCTTGTGCCAGGGAATGCTTCCAGTGCTCAGGCATGGGTCCTAACCAAAGCATGGCTGTCAGTTGTAGCTCTTCCTGAAAGTTATCATGGTACTAAAAGGGATTTCTATTTATTTAGGACAGCAAATTAATAAAACTTTGTAAATTTAGATTGCTCTAAGTGGGAAGGATGAGTTTTGAGCTGTGTTAGCTACTATTTCATGTAAAATTCAAAACAGCTGAATGGAAAGTACCTAAACCCCTAACCTCAGTTTTCTCCTCTTGTCTACATGAAGGAATCCGTTTTTTTTTTGGGGTTTTTTTTTGTTTGTTTTTTTTGTTGGGTTTTTTTTTTTTTTTTTTTTTTTAATGTGATATGTCATCAGGACTGGGATTGCAAATCTGAGGCCCCCTGAGTCTGAGTACTGTTCAGGGAAATACAGCATAGAAAACCACAAAGTGGAAGGGACCTTTTATAGACCATGTAGTCCAGTCCCTTTACAATGGTTTTCATTAGTCTCACAAGAGAACAGAATTGATCCCCTGCAGACTGAATTCTTGAGTGACAGCCCTAAAGCTGCAGCAGTTTTTTTCTGCTGGAGTTTGCATAATCAATGGTAGCTGCAGCTCTCTTCACGTTGTTTGTACTGCTTGGTCTGTCAGCGTAAAACTGAGTTGTTGTCTGGGGCTTTGCTTACCTTGTTTAACAAACCTGAACTTCAACCCATGTCTGCTATCCTTTACCATGCTGCTCCTCCTCCAAATTTGCCTTCTTACAGCAAGAACCACATCCTTTCCACCCTACCTTGGTATCTCACCAAGTCTCAATCCTTTTATCCCTATTCCACCTATGTTTTTCTCAGATGGAAACTGTGCTCACAAATGCTTGCTTGGCACATAAACATTCTATCTTTAGAAAGTATTTTCCATACTCCCTGAGTGTAATAGGAGTGTATGAAGGGTGCAAGTAACATGGCATCACCATTCCTGTGAAATGGAAGTTATGTGAACACTTAGTTCTGCAGCTTTCAGTGTCCCAGGGATGAAAACCTGCTTTTTGTCAGATGAATGAATGACATGAGTCAAAGCTGTCTATTTCTTGGCAAAAGCAAAGTAGGAGGGATAACGTGATCCTATCAGCCAGCACACAATTTATATTGAGATTATTTATCTAGCATATTACCTAATATGAACAATGACTAGAACTTTGATATTGACTCATTCAAATTAAAATATTTGTAAAAATAATACCCTTATTATATGAGAATGATTTGGAGTTTTAAGATAATATAGTTAGGAAGCATCACATACAACTTACTCAAGCTATACTATATGAGGGTCATCATAAAAAGACTTCTGTGTTATGAGATATTAAAACAGATAACAGCAGTCCCAGTTTTCTTGCAATATGTATTTCTATAAAAAGTTTATAAACTAAATTAATTAAATTTTTGCACAACGTTGATACAGCATATGAATTTATACAGCAAAAGCTTAATACTCTTATCTATAAATACGTAACAAAATTATGGATAACAATTACTAGAAAAATACAAAGCCTCTTTGCCGTTTATATTTAGAGTAATATATAGCCAGTTATAAGTTATTAAAAAGTGCACAGCAAAAGCCCAATGAATACAATCCCTTCTGTGCCACTCCATAACTACTAGAAATTTTACAATTGGAGTTGGGGGGGAGAGGAAAACAGGGAAACCCCAGATTGATAGGGAAAGTGCTGTTTTGTTTTCTACTATACATTTTATTTGCAAACCCCTTTTATTTTCTAAAGAATATTTGGAGTATGTTATTCACACCAGGACTCTGAAATAACTTGGTGAATATCACATAATTTTAACCACCTGTGTGCATATAAATATATCAACATTACTAGGTATGTAATCAAAGCCTTTTTCAAGAAAACTATTCTTTCATCTTTAGAAAACCTCACACATCTATAAAGAAGGTTTTACTACCATTATGAAGTTGTTATTCTGTGAACTACTAAATCCCACTTAACGTATCTGCCTACTCTCTTCTGACCATGTAATCTGATATAAATCTATCAGGTTTAAAGGTTTAAGATACCTCTGGACTTGTATTTGAATGCTTTCAGTTCCCACTGTGTGGTCTAATTTAATCTCTTGGCCAAGATTCCTGTCTCTGTCTGGCCAATAACAACTTTGTCAAATCAAGACAGTACAAGGCAGCAGACAGGAAATACCCGTTTGTCAGTTATATTTGGAATAATATCACTGTTGACTTCAGTGATGCAGAAAGCAGTAGTAGTAGCTAACATGTTGGGAGCCAGATCCTCAAGGAGCTACCGTGCCTTTAATACCTTTAAAATTCTGTGCCAAAAGAACCAACCAAATAGATCCACAGCAATCTGTGGGTAGAAGTGAAATGACTTTTGATGAAACAATTTGCCAGCCAGATCCAGCAAAACCCCAACTAGTAAAAATAGACTCTTTCAGCTACAATCTGTCATATCTTTTCTTAAGCTGCCTTGCAATAATAGATGTTGCACAACAGAAGCGCTGAAAAGTACTTTGTGTTATCAGTAGAACTCTTTGAAAAGATACAGAATTGTAAGCTAAAGAAAGCTTATAGAAGGTAGTACCTTGTATTTAAAGTTATATTACTTTTAACTCAGAAGGTATCTAGCAAGTGACAGAAAGTCAGAGCTGTATTATTTCCTCTGAGTATCTGCTATTCTTAAGTGCACAATATGCAAGGCTTTAAACTTCGGGATGCTATATGCTTGTTGAAAATATTAACTGTTGGCCAACTTCTGCACTTCAGTACTCAGTACAACTTCTAACAAGCTTGCAAGAATCTTTGACTGATTACAGAAACAAAAAGTTGCCCTTCTTCTTCCTCTGTATTATGATAGCATATATAAGAATAAAACATCTGTACTTTAGAGGGACCATTTCAATTTCATGATTTTTAGTTTCAAATAGTCATAGTGAGCAGCAGATTTTTTATTGTTTAGAGTCCAAAAAATCTCTACAGATGCCTCTAATAATATCAGGAACCATCTGCTCCAATCCTGTGAACTCCCTGGTGAAGAAAGTATGGGATTCTCTTGGTTCAGAAGCCATGTCTTTCAGATCATCCAGAGGTGCCCAGGCAATACCAACAGAGAAGACCGTTATTCCTACAAAAAGGAAATAAAAAAGAGACCTTTTGCCTGTAGGTACAAAAAAACCAACCATTTCTACATTAATGAATCAATGTGGATTTGAAAAGCATGTTTCAACACCTGCAGTCTGTCAAAGATAATTAGATCTAGCCACTAAATACCAGGAATTAGATTTGTCTCAGGAAAAATCCTGAAGGAAGTAAGAGCTAATGTCTAAGTTGTTCTTGTAGCAGTTAAAATCACATTAAGATTGTAGCAGTTACAGTGTCATTCTTGAAACATAAGTAAAATTATTTTGAAAGTAGGATTGGTTCCTTCCTGTATACTTTATATACTTATGCTTCAAGCATCACCAGCCCAAAGAGCTTTTTGGCCACAACTGTTTATTCCCTTCCTCGATGATGATGGAGCTACTTGGCTCGTTATTCTTACTCTACTGTTTAGGGAAATGAGACTGGGTATATGTTGATCCCTAAGCTGCTGTGAGTCTAGTCATATCTGGCTCTGTAATAATGGTTGCTTGGGTTTTTTTCACCCTAATGGAACACAGTTCCTAGGGGCTTACATTTTGCTGAATTCAAAGCAAGTATGATACTTTGCAAACTTTAAAATCTTAACATTTGCAGTGCAGCAGAAGTAGGATCGACCAACTTCCACCCCTTTTCAAAATACGTAACTTACCTGCTTTTTGTGCGGCTGCAGCAGGTCCTCTGACATCATCATAAGACTGACCATCAGTCAGAACAATGAGGAAATTCTTGTTAGGCCCATCTTTCACGGGCCCAAACACATTCCTGGTTGTGAAAGAAATGGCATCGCCAGTAGCAGTGCCCCCGCTCATGTAGCTGATGTTGCGGATGGCCGAGAGAACCTTTTCCTTGGTGACGTAGTCGGTGAAGCTGAACTCGGGTCTCTGGTCGTAGGTGAACTGCACGGCTGCCACCTTGGAGCCGATGTCAGAGATCTCGAAGGCTTTTGCCACGTTGCTCACAAACTCCAGCACCAGGCGGAAGTTGCTCTCGCCAATGCTGCTGGAACCGTCGATCAGGAAACCAATGTTGACGGAGTTGTAGCAGGTCTTGCTACACAACATCTGCTCGTGTGAGCACAGCTTTTGGACAAGGGGTTTTACATATTTGGTAGTACCAAACCAGGTGGGCATTTGGTAAGAGAAGAAGCCATTGCTCCTACAGACAGCCTGTTTGAAAACATAAACGGAATGGGTGAATGCCAACAGAGCGGTTGAATGAATAATACTCAGGCACCTATTTGAAAAATTTTTCTTTCAACCGCAGGTTAGAAATGAAGCCTCATGGTGGGAGCTTAGGATGAGTTTTTGTGTGCTCGTCTTTAAAGAAATTGAAACATCTGCACTCAAAGTCAGTGGAAGCTGTAGTACAGCTCATTTTATCCAGTAATAAAACCTGCCCCCTAGGCTCTGAAAGTTTTCAAATAATTTAGCTTTATTCATGAGAAGTGCAACAACTGAAAATGGTAATTTTGTTTTGTGTATGTGAACTCAGTCATGACACTAAATAGCCAAAGGATTGAAATTTCTGTATTTTTGCTTATACACTGAAAATTAGCCTCTGTGTTTTTCCTTTGAACTTGGTAGGACCTTTGGATTTTTAATCTACAATGTGTTACAAATACAGACAGTTGGGTGGAAATATAGCTCCAGATGATTCAGAGTAAAATTTCTTTTCCCCTAGCTTCCATCAGATGCATGTAAAGTACAAGACAACTGAGAAAGGGGTTAAATTCAAAATCAGCTCTCCAACTAATCTGGCTAAGATCAAAATGCAGAAGGGGAAGACAGGCCTCTGCCACTTAAGGTCATGTTTTGCTGTGCATCTACAGGGACAGACAGTGATAGTACAAGGGCAAGAGATCTCCTAAAAGAGGAGAGCTCTAGATTAGATATTAGGAGGAAATTCTTTACTGTGAGCATGATGAGGCACTGACACCGTTTACTCAGAGTAGTGGATGCCTCATCCCCAAAAGTGTTCAAGGCCAAGCCCAAGCTACCTGGTCTATTGGTTGGCATACCTGTCCATGGAAAGGGAGTGGGAACTAGGTGATCTTTTGGGTCTTTTCCAACCCAAACCACTCTGTGGTGCTTCTGTAAGCAGGTAAGGGTTGGACCTGCCTGCAATACCTCTGGTATCAGCAGCTAGATATCTTATCCCTAGAAGAAGCAGAGCTTCAATCTGTTCATGCCATTTCTGCTGAAATTAGACACCTACAACCTCCCTGCAGAAGTGACCAGTTTTCTCACTGCAAAGTAAGTAAGTCCTACTGACTAGAAAGCTCACATGAAAGTAGGTGATCAGTGTTTGAATTCCTGCTCTAACTCAAAAGGAACAAGATCCAAAACTCTGCATACAAGATCCAAGTCTTGTACACAGACTTGCTAGGATATATTTCTCCATATTTTCCTCTTAGTAGTGAAAGCAAGTAAATAATTATCCACAGAGCAGGTAAGAAATAAGCACCTCCCTGTCTGCCATTCCAGAAGAGAGAATGTATCATTTCAGCATTTCATTGCTTTGGTACATCCAACCACACCTGAGATAGGGGAATTTCCTGCACTGAGAGTCTTCATGCAATTACAAATTCCAGGAGCTACAACTTGGCCAAGCTTCTGAACTGGGAGGACAATGGTACCTTTGTGTGGCCCCTTTAGCAGGGAAAAATCTCCAGTGTTTCTGTAACCTTCCTTCTGCTAGTCTTTTAAGTCACATATGAGCAGGGATAATATAATCAGCTGGTTTGAGAGAATATTTTTATGCCTATACATCTATATGAGTTATTATATATACATATATTAGTTCATTAGGATTTTACTGTAAAGCAAATTCTCCAGAATGATATTCATGACTGAAAACCAAATAATAACATTTTCTTACTTTGTCAACAAAACCAATGTCTTGTACCATTCCCAGCTCCTCTGTTGTGGGTTTTGCTACAGACACAATGAACACATTGACTCCAAATTCTCTCGCCACTATGCCAGCTTCTTCTAGATCATCTGAGGGCCAGCCATCCAGAAACACTACGATGATCTTAGGAATTCCCTTCCGTGCTCCATTTTCCAAAGAGAAGAATTTCTGAGCTGTGTACTTCAAAGCTTTCCCTTGTTTTGAACAGAAAAAGAATATGAGGAAATGATGCATACAGTGATGGTGCATTCTAGGATCAGCTTCCCATCTGAAATTGTGCAGGATTTACGTTATAGCTACGGGACTAAGCCAGTGTAGCACTGAATTTGTGCCCCAGGAAATTTGACAATAATGAAGCTTGAGCAACCTCCAAGTTAAAACTAATAACCCTAAATCAACAACCCTCCTCCCAAAAAAAAAAAAATAAAACAACCCACTCAGATAAAGCTGAGGTGGAATTCCCTGAGATGTTTTTTTGCTCATGGGTTTAGTTTTCTACTAGGAAGTAGGTATATTAGTACCTGCCAAATGGATTGGAAGGAAGAAAAAGTTCAAGGAGCTACCTAAATTTAGCTTGTGAAATGCAACATCATTAGATGCTTAGTTTCAATGGCTGGCTGGTTTTATCTGTGATAATTAATTTTCTTCAGATTAGCTAGTAGGGACTGAGTTTTGGATTTGTGTGGAAAACTGTGTAGATATCAGAGGGACACTTTTGTTATTGCTGAGCAGCTCTTGCACAGTGCCAGGGCCTTTTCTGTTCCTGTGCCACCCTGCCAGTGAGAGGGGGCTGGGGGTGCCCAGCCAGGACAGCTGACCCCAACTGAGCACAGGGATATTCCACACCATATGGTGTCATGGTCAGCATATAAAGCTGTGGGAAGAAGAAGGAGGGTGAGGGGACATTTGGAGTGTTGGCATGAATGTGAGCTGGAGCCCTGCTTTCCTGGGGATGGATGAACACCCATGGGACATGGTGAATGAATTCCTTGTTTTGCTGTGCTTGTGTGAGTGGCTTTTGGTTTCCTTAGTAAATTGTCTTTCTCCCAGTCTACAAATTTTCTTATTTTCCCCTTCCAATCCTTCCCCCATCCCACTAGGGGAAAGTGAGCCAGCAGCTGTATGGGGCTTGGTTGCTGGCCGGGGCTAAACTATGATGACTTCTCACAACCACTTACTACTTACTCCTAGTCTAACTCTTTAATTAGCCACCCAACAAGAAATAAACACTAAGCCTTTTATGAATTTGCCTCAAGATACCATTCTGTTATTAATGCAAAGTCAATTACTGTTGAAATGCAGGAAGCATTTATACAAGTATAAACACTTGTACTCTAATAAAATGTGTAATAAGCATGTCTAACTTCCAGATATTAAATGTGAGATGTAGCAATTATCTAGTGGAAAATCACTGAACCTGATTAAGGTAAGTGTGGCACTTAAAATATTTTTGACCTATGTGAATTACAAGAACTTCAACATTTACACACACACACATATATATATAAAAGACATAAAGAACTAATTTCTGATTTAGGGGGGAATATGAACTCACCTGTATTGGAATTGCCTCCTCTAAACCCTAATTCCTTTATGGCAAACAAAACTTCTTTTGCAGCAGTAAAGTTTTTCAGATAGAATTCAATTTTTGGATGTTCACTGTGGAAAAATAAAACAGTAATAAGGTTCACTTTTCATACTGGCATTAGCAAGCTTAAACACACTTGGAATAATTTTGCTCTTGAAAATATATATTATTTTCTGGATTTTAATACTAAAATGTAAGTATGCTTCTTGCTTAATAAGTCTTGCAATCCTTAGCAAGAGGAATTATCTACTAAATGGGTAAATTAAGGACAGCGTGAGTTTCATGACTATCAAACAGCTGAAAACATTAGGCTGAAGATACATAAAGAAAAAAAAATGAACATGCCAGTTAAACCAAATGCATCTATGTAATTAAAGATAAATGATATGCCAAAAAAGATAATTGGCAGGCTTTCTACTACTTGTATGACAAATACCTTCCTTAAAAAAACTCAAACCACATTTTGCAGGAATTTTTTTATTTGAGGAGTTCAAGGTATGCTAGCTATTAAATAAGAAATTAAAGACTTTAAGTATTCTGTGCCCAGGTTTAATTTTTAATTTACAGTAGAAAGCAAAAACAAGTGACCAGTTACAAATTGAAAAATATCAGCTGTAATAATTTATCAGTTGGTAAGAGCAGGTTTTTGTTTTGTATATGTACGTAGCCATTAGGGACTATTCTCTCTCTACAATTTTTAGAAACTGGCATCTCTCCTTTGCAGGGTGTTTCCTGCTGTTCTACTAAGATGAGATGCAAAGCTGCAGCAGTGGGTCTGTGGAAAGTCCAGCTGCTCTCTAGTCAAATACTAAATATCACAGACAGAAGATATTCAAATTTATCATGTCCTCTCACATGCACATCTCAGTGTAGCACACAGCAAACAGTGCTACAGCTCAAGAGTTTCTTTCCCTTGCTATTCATCAGCCATTACTGAGTGATATTGTTCTGCAAAATGAGAAGTAATATGTTAATTGATTTCTCTTATCAATTACTCCATTATATTTTGTTTAGCTCTGTTCTTACCTGGCCTGTACGACTCCAACATGAGGCCCTTCTGTTCCAATTCCCAACATTACAGTTACTTTTCCAACAAAGTTTTTCTGCAAGTTAAACCTACGTTGGCCAATATTGTAGCTTCCATCAATGAGAAATGCAATATCAGCTTTACAGTCTGTGAACATCCAAAATAATTAGACTTATTAGCACCAAATAAATGTTAGGATTTTGCTTTGCAAAAGTTAAATCTGTGTGTTCTTCTGTTACCTTTGTTTCCAGCCTTTTTATCAAGAGTCTTCTTAGGTCTTTTACCTTTGGTGAAAAAAATAGCATGGATCATTTAAGAACAAGAAGATGAATGGATTCAAGTAAACCAGAAAAAGCTCTGACTCCAAACATTACAGTGCAATCTATCTTCAGTAGAAACTGTCAATCAGTTTAATAATTAAACTTGTGCTACTACTGCCTTGCTCCTTGGAGAATATTCTTTTTCAAATGAAACAGCTTAACCTTCCTTTCTACACCTGTCTGACTGATTACTGAGTTGTACAAAGCTGGGTGGATTTCTGTACCTCACCTTCCCCAGTGCTACTATTTCTCAGTTAGCAACCCTGCTGTACAAGGGAGTTTCAATGGTTTGGAAGCAAACCATGACTTAAACTGTAAACCATGTGGTCTGTTCACAAACAGCATCCAAGTCCAGTATTCATATAGCACTAAGCTTCATAAAAAGGGTTTAATGCAGCATTTTCTGTGGTGAAATTCACATAACAACTAAATTTCTGCTATGCATGTCCTGACAGCACTCAGCTGTTCAGTAGTTCTGTAAGAATGAATGCATTAACTCTGTCTTCTCCATCACTTAAAAAGAATGAACATCACATGAGCTCATGAACTCTTACATTCCTTGTTTTATCTGCATTACTTTTCAAAAATCATTCAATTTTTTTTTAATTTGCATGAATATTAGTGCGATCAGAATCAATCTCCAAGACTACATATGAGTCCTCTTTTTTGTGGTGAAAGATACTCTGCAAAACCAGATACTGCATCTGTTTTCTTCTTTAAAAATAAACAAATCATATGAAACATGTTCTTTTAGCCAGGGACTTGCACCCTGCAGTGCATCGTGTCTCAAGGGGCTTCCCTTGCAGAGATCTGTACCTGTAGCAGGACGTGCTGTTGACACCGATCGTCCGACTGCTTCAAGGGCTGTGTTCTTGGTATCTGCTAGAATAAGAATACTTTTACTGGATTTTAGTGTATTTAGATAAGTTACAAGTGCTTGAAGAATTGCTGTACTTGCAATAACCTTTCTTTGACATCTGCCATTAGCTACTCTGGGAGTAGGATACGAGCCTAAACAAATCCAGTATTGCAGTCCTTATTTTACAGGTAATTGATTTCTGCATTTGAAACTACAGCAGCTGATTAGTAATTACAGCGTATATATCTGATGAGAGGTTTTGAGCTGTAGTAGCCATTATTTCTAGCCAATAAAGTGAGAACTTGATCTGGAAAACTGGATTTCACCTTCACCCTCACCAAAAGCACCTGTAATTCTCAGTTCTTAGTTAGCAAATTGCAATAGGCACTACACAAGGAGTACTAGTAAATTAGAGAGAGTAGGCTAAATTTTAGCTGTGCAAAGAGTAAAAACACAGTAAACAGTAAAAAACCGTAAAAACACATGTGCATTTGCTGGTGGAGAAAGTTTCACAAACTTGATATACCAGCAAACACACACGCTTCAATAATTTTGAAACCACAACAACATAGACAACCGATATGCTTCTGCCTACCATTTTATGAGGGTGGTTCAGCCTCACCTGAGTGGCAAGGCATGACAACTGGTTTGCAATTAGGCAAATAATAACTAACAACTGCCTCAACAATGAGGACAAAAACTTCTGGACAAAACCACTACATTGCACTGTAGCTTAATTATCACATCACATGTAAGTTGACATTATTACTATTTTTGGAGGGTCAGTGTTCTCTTTGCATGGAACACTGCACAAAGTATTTGAAGGGCCTAAGTGCTGTTGCCTGCACAAATGCAGGCAGAGGGAGAGAAGGAACAAAACTAGATGGCTGGAAGTGGCAGGAAGACCAGACTGCAATGGAAGGATCTAGGCACTGACTTTGATCAGCTTAAATTATCATGGAACTGTCAACTGCTTGCTATCATGTAATTATATTCTAAATAACTGATCCATTTTTATGTATCAGCTCCTCTTACAGACTAGCCACTCTAGGTAATTATGGAAAAATGAAGTTAAAAAAATGAATTAGAAGTGAAAACTTCTGTTGCTACACATCAGATAACAATCACTTCTTTATGCATACAGAATCACAGAGGAAGTGTCCTACAGTTCTGCCAGAGCTTCAAATATAGTTTGCAAAACAGTAAGTGTGATCCACCTACCAGTCACTGAGAAAGAGGAAGCCCATCTAGAGAGCACCTGAGACTGGATCCCATTGGCATTTACAGCAGGGTAGTTTTCCCGTCCTGGGAGTGTCTGTACCCTTACAGCTCCTCCTGCGTTGGTAATCACCCCGCTAAGGTTCAGAAAGAGTTGGTATCAATCAGACATTTTAGTCACAAGACCATGCAATACAGGTAATACCACCATTAGAAATTTTGTCACCAGCCTTCTCAAACAGATGCAATAGAGGCAGGCAGTTGTGTTCAGGCTAGAACAATCTGTAAGTTGCTGAAAAGATTTTAGAAGAAACTATTCTACAGAACATCACACAGATGCATTAAAAAAAAAGAAAAAAAAAAGCCTAAAATTCTGTCATTTAGACTAATGCAGAACAGTGAGGCTTCAGGCCATATCAATTCCTAAGTGACAATAAGAAGCATCAGAACTGTCAGATCTCTTTATGTGCTACTGAAAGAACAGTTATTTTTAGAGGCCAAAAGTCAAATTTGAACTTCTCTAAGAGGGAGCAAAACTTGATGCCTTGTACATCATGGGCAGGTACAGTTCTGTGGAAGACCAGCAATAATTTCAAGACTATTTAAACATAGTAATGTGTGCCTTTGTGTTTACTTTTTGATTTTATTTGGCTTCCTGCTTGAAAAGACAACCTGGCCTAATCTGATTTAGCATATTGTGAAAGTAGAATAATCAAGACCAGAGTTTAGAAAACTTTACATATGTTTCTGATGAGACCCAGATATCTGAGCAAAAGCAATTTCCACATAAAATTCTATGTGGATTGCTGTTAAAAGACATTAATTCTTCATGGATGTGACTTGCACATCTAAATTGAACTGTGGTTATATATATTTAGTTATTGTAGCTTGGAACAGTTTCAAAATATACATATATAGTCTCATCTAGGAACACTTTGATAAAGTATATAGATAAAGGAGCTTTAGGAAGGTTACTCTAAATTAATTCAAAATCAGATTATAAAGTTGGCAAATACAAACAACACTTTATAGTTCTTCAAAAAAAAACAGTAGGAGAAAAACCAGAAAAGAGCCATTAACTGGTTAGTTTTAAATGACAGAAAAATCCAGTAAGTCAAAATTATCTTTGAGGAAAATGATACATAAATGTACTTAGAATATTTCAGTCTGCTTAGAATATAAATTTCTTCTCCAGTACCTGGTTCTCTTAGGTACTCAAGCCTTCACTAATGTCTCAGTCTTAATGGGTAGGGAAATGTGTCAAACAGAACATGTTTAATTGGAACAGCTTCTATTTTAAGTTTGTGCTTGCAATTTTAGTGAAGATACTTTGGGCTTACATCAGCAAACCTGATCCATGCCCATGTAAGCTCCTAAGAACAACTCAGTATCTCTTCCCACTTTCTTGGTTGTGCACTCACAACTCAGAGTGCTGAAGTCAAGAAAAATATTCAGATTGAAAGCTCAGCCTAAGAAGTATTCCTAGGAACAATGATTTAAGCTTATTATAGGCACACTGTGATCAGTGTTGGTCTACATCTTTCCATTTTGTCTATTGGTCTTTACATTTTAATTGCAACAATAATAATTAATTAAATTTCATTGAAAATTCTAGAGAAAAAAAAAACTACCTAGTCTCCACTGAATTTGGAAGCTTTACAGTGGTTCTGGAGTAAATTTATTTGCTCCTTATCTCTTTGTTGAAAACATTTGATTCTGTATTTGAACACAAGTCAAAGTTCCATGCTGTCTTCTGAAGATACACACTTTCTGTACAACAGCTCTGCTATTTTTAATGCAGGTGGGGGCTGATACTAGATGTGAATGTAACATGACCTGTAGCCTTATGACAGTTATTCCTTCTTTCCTGACATTTTGTTCTGTAGGTGAGTTAGCAGTTTAAGGCCATCTTTCACAATCTGATCAGTTTTACCTGGGATGTACTCAGAGTGCATGTTTAACCATATATTGCCTGTCTACCTTGGTGTTCTGAACCAGACTGGCAAATTCCTTTCTGCAATGATTTGTGATTGACCTTTAAAGCAGGATTCATCCTGTGTGGGTCTGCAATGGTTTTTAAAGAGTGAAGAGGTGCCTATGCATTCCTCAGAATTACTTATGTCACTGCAATCTGCTTTGCTTTTCACTGCTGTCCTTTGCTCCTGTGTGACTGACTTCCATCCAATGGCTGTTTTGATTAAACTGGAACTCAGCAGATTTTCCAGGAACAGCTTTCACTTCCCTACTCATTATCTTATATGCTACTGCCAGTGCTGCTTAACAGGGACTTTATGTAAAAGCTGTCAGTCCATTCTCTTGCCTAGCTTGTTAATAACGACCTGCAATTTATACCTAAATGGTATTTTTCACTCAAAATGGACACAAATTACACAGAAAAGCAGATACACAAGGCAGCAATCCAGTACTTCACTGCACAACAGCTCATGAAAGTAAGTATACCAGCCAACAGTAGCAGAAAGGTCTTACAAAATACAGGAATTTCATCTAAAATATACTTAAAAATCTGAACAGAATTGAGGTAAATCACCAGGATAAATGGAAGCTTTTTAAGATCCCCATGCACTTCCTCAATTTCCTTAATTATTATTCCTCAGTGTGCAAGAACTGTTTATCTGCACTATTGGAGAAAGAGATGCAGGGTGTTGCTGAATTTTGAATAAATTTTTCAAGGAGTCTACACATCAAAACTGATGCCTTGACCACAAAAAGAGTCTTTCTGGCCATGGGAGATGAGCCTCATAGATGTAACTGCAGGCAGTTTATCCTCAGGGACTTCAGACAAGACAGCTGAATTGTCTGAATTCCCATATTTCCTTCTTACTATCACAATCTGCAAACTCCTTCCAAATAATCAGCCTTTCTCTATCAACCCAAGAATTATCCCCCTCATCTCCAAATTGGTCTTCTGCTGATTGCCATCAACCACTGATATGGAGCTGCTCAGGATTTCATACCAGCATCCTCTGGACCCCTAAGCTGTGTTCCTTTCTTGCTGTTTTCTCTGCATCCCTACTGCTTTTGGCAGGAAAGAAGCTCAGCAGCAGAAGCAGGCATGATACCAAAATTCCCAGGAATCTACAGCTGCTCAGAAATCCCTTTGGCCAGACAACATTTTTGTCAATATTCTTCTAGCAGACACTGGGGCAGCTCAGGTGCCATTTGTGTTTATAAGCACTTTGTGCCAGCTCGGTAATACCATGATACGCTTTTGTTAGACTTGACTTCTGGGACCCCAATGCTTAATGAGGACTGGTTTCACCCTTTGGTAAGTTAGGAAGGCTATGAAAAAATTTACATGCCTATTTAACATCTAAATATTACCACATTGGGCTAGGTCTCCATTTAGTGGAATTGGCACTAGAACAGAACTGCACAAGCTGAGAACCTAGTCCTTCATTTGACCTTCTGATTATTAATCCAATTAATCACTCAGTGGTAGATTTAACTCAGTTCTTCATGCCTACATAGCGTCAGCCTGGTAGGAGGCTCTCCATTCTTCCCTCAACAAATAAATCTTTTATCCCTCTGCCCAGATAAAGAATAATATTAAATAAATATTTTGTTTCCTGAGAGTAATTACACATAAAATGAGAGAAAAAGCCAAATATAACAAGCTAAAACAGGCAGAAAGCTTATTCATCTGAAGTACACAGAATTATTTGTAGCTGAACTCTGCTAAATTATTTTCATGTATTACACAGTATTTTCTTGCATTAATAACTGCCTATAGTAATGGAACTACTCACAGAGCTAATCACTATTTGATTTATATAAAATTAAGGAATCCAGCCTCAATATGGACCCAGCATGCAAACTAAAGTCTATGTGGAAGGGGGAAGAGACTCATGCCCACACAGCCATCTTCAGTTTAAAAAAAAAACAAACGATGGATGTTTCCTGAAATGCTGGGTGGTTGTCTGACACATGGGAGGTGACACAGGGCCAGGACCCAACGGTGCTGAAGGTACAGAGCCATCTGCACTCACCAGGCAGTGAAATGGAGGGAACCTGGTTTGAAATGAGTGGTTAGCTTGGTTATTTGGAAGAAACTTAAAAAATATTCAAAGCACAAATCTACTTACGTCACAATAACAGCAAACTCTGATCATCTATTGGGAATATCTTCTTGAATTTTCTTTCATGCCAGTATGAGATTTTAGACATTGCAACACAGGGCAAGAAGGAGCAAGTATTTTCTATGTGTTTGTTGGATTTTGCAGCCTGCACTGAATTTAGCTGAGAACTATACAGCTATTGCCTCTCCTCCATGCATCAATCCTCTTTTGCCAGGACTAGTTATGGCTGTTAACAGTTGCAGCAAAGCCACCAAAATGTTCTCATGTAGCAAATTCTGAGTACAAAAGGCCAGCAGAACTAATAATCCCCAAGTTAAAGGCAGTCTTCAGAAACAGCATTTCTCCTAAACAGATTTTTCACCTTTAGTCTGCTTTTTCAAAACACCTTACTACAGTCTACCATACTCAAAGACTCGAACAAGATTAATTTAAATCCAATCTGGAAGACAGATTACAAAGGTGAGTATATTTTAATCCCTTTATCATTATTAGAGCCCTCATTATTCTCACAATGTCTGTGGAGAGAGAGAGACTCTTAGATGCAGGCTTTACTAAAAGGGTTGCGTATTTCACAAGTAGTACAATTTATATTGAATCTTACTAGAGAAAAGTATGGATTTTTCTATAATCTCATGCTTCTGGGCTGGAGAACAATAGTACACATAGTTTATAAAATACAGACCTCAGTGCAGAGCTAAGTGAAACACAATAAAATAAAGCTTGTGCTTTATCATCTGTGTGAAGACTGCAGATCATAGAAAGAAATATACAGCTTCCATTTCTTGTACCTCTTCCTTTTGTAGAAGTGTTTCCCAGCTGTGACAGAACTGAGCCCCAGCAGTTTTTGTGGTGGGACTTCACAAAGTCAGGCACAGACAGCCTTGGCAGGGCTCTCTTGGAGGCTCAAGAATGCTGCCTCCTTGAACTGGTCAGGAACTTCTGTGTCTTTTCAAAATGTTCAAGTCTTTAATCTCTTTAGAGAAAAGTCTTGACAGCAAGAGCTTTTTTCTCTTAAAGACATCTTTGGCAAGAAATGGAATGGTTAAATAAATGGCTACATCACTAAATACAAATACTGCCTCAGGAAAAAAAAAGACAATGAAAAAAAATCTCAGTTTTCCTCAGTTCAAAAAATAAAAGCAATTAAAAAGAGCAAATACAAAGTCACTACCTGCATTTAATCTAGACATTCTTTCACAAACTTATTTTATATACCCTAACTAGAAAGAGTGAAGAACCAAAGCATAACTTTTTTTAAACACCCATGAAGATTCTCAAAACACACTAAATGGAGACTTTAACTCTTTCTACAGAAGCATTAGAAGGAGGCCTGTCTAACAATAAAATACACACTGAAACATGCAAATATGAGATGAACTCTTCAGCTTTAAAAACAAATTAAACAGACCCCTAATGCTTCCCAAGGTCCTTCTAACTCCTTCTACAGTTCCTTAACCCTTAGATTCTTTTACAGCATTTGAGAAATTCAAGAGCTTCTTCTCAAAACCCCTCCTTAAGGCATTTTTAAAGGTTAATTTTAGTTTACTTACGAGTTTAAATATTGTACAAGTAGCCCAAATTTTGGAAATCTTGTTAAAAGTTCTAAAATTTTAGTTGATACTTTAAATAAGATTCTAGACAGTAATGACAACCCCCTAAATATTATTTAAAATGCTTGACATGGTTTTTTATGGCATTTAAAGTGTCAAGGAATGAATACTAACTCAAGAAAGTTTTATTTTCCTTATTTATCTTCTAGCCATTTATATTTCTGCAAAGTATTAAGTTTATAGTTGTGGGTATTTTTACATAAAAAATACTCTAGCTGCAGCATTGCATTAGTATATTCTGAAAGAGCTTTCTTCTGTTGCTTGATGCAAAAGAAAAAAACAACTGAAACCACTTTTCCTCCATTTCTTTTAAAGTTTGCTTGATGTAAGCTTTTAAGAAAGTGAATCTGCTTTTATTCTTCAATTAGTTACTACTTATAATTTATCCTTCCATATCTACTAGTTATACAAGTGATTTTACAGTGAAAGTCCATCTGTGGACAATGCTGGGCCATTTCAGAGAAAGTTAAAGTGGTTTTCAGGAACACTCAAACACAACTCAGATAACTTGCAGGCTGCACAAACATTCTTTTTTTCTTTATCTTCTCCCAGTGATACTCCTGTTGAGTTAATAGGACCCAAGCTTCAGAGAGATTTTTGCTATGATGGCATCAAAAGGCTAAGATTTGTAAATGTGGCAAGGACTATATAAACTTGCTTAGCACGTGGATTAGCAATGATCTGACTTACCTGTGTATGGCAGCTCCACAGACACTTGAAAGAGAGGCATAAACTCCATCCCCAAAGACATAAAATTGCCACAGAGGACAGTTTGCTGGGCAAAGGACATCTTCTGTCCCCTTTCTAAGGTCAAGTCCTCTTGTAAAGCACGTGATAGCAGTAGGAGCTAAAGAGAAAAGAAGAACTTTTGACCTGAAAATTTTAAGGGTTTGTTGTTGGGGTTTCTTTTTTTAATGTCTCTACAGTTTCCAAGTTTAAAGCAATTTCAAATTAGGTATAATGCCTACAAAGATGTCTTTGGAGCTTACATATGTACAGTTATGACAAGGAAGCATACACTTCAAAACTATTTACAGCAAAAAAGTAACAGAAAAAAAACCTTCCATGAACAAACAACATTAAAATAACATCCAAGGAACATTACACAAGGAAAGGCAATTCACATCTGTAAATTTACTGCAGAGACAGAAGGGCAAGGGGAAGACCTTTGAGGGCTGCTGAACCACAGAGGCAGGCAGCACTTTTCAAGGAAGAAATTAAATCACTCTAACATCCCCACAGAAATCTCCAACCATAAGACATCTATGAGTCACTTGGGAAATTCTGAATCTTCTCTCCAGTGGTATTCATGAAGCAAGTTGACAGCAGCATTTCCCTTAGCCTCTTGCAATAAATCCTCCTGTGGCAGTACTAAAAAACCCAAACCAAACCAAACCAAAAAACCACCAAAACCAAAACACACACACAAAAAAAACCCCCACAGAAACAAAACCAAAAACCACAAAAAAACCAAACAAACAAGCCCCAAACAAACAAACAAACAAAAAACAAACAAAAAAACCCCCCCACATCTCCTTGCTCCAGTAATACAGTAACATCTAGAACATTGGTATCAATTAATTACAGTGACATTGAGATCATTATCATTGTGCAGAGGACTGTCAGATTCATACAGTGATACAAAAGTTATTTATTTAGCTGAGGGACATGCATTTTTTATGTAGAACTCTGCCTTTTTTCAGAAGTTGCTCTTCAGGTTATCATCATTAAGCTTTGACTGTGCTTGCCTGTGTGCAATGAAAGTATGCAGACACAGATTAACATCAGTACACAATTTCACTTGGCAAACTGATGCTTTTTTCTTTTGAAAACACAGAGGTCTTTATCTTGCATGGTAATTACCATCCTTCTCCTACACAAGATAGCACAATTCCCTGGTCTGTTGCACAGCAAATTAGAGATTAGCCTTAGATCATTATCAATTCAGCAGCATAAGTCCAACCCATGCCTACTGTTTATTCTGAACTTCCTAAGGCGCATCTTGCCCTAGCACCTAGAAGGTGCAAGAACCTTTTCTACATGCACCTGAAATAGCACCTTTGCACAGTGTCAAGGTGAAAGCTGGCAGAGGCTGGCCAAGGTACCAGTGTATGCACCACAGCATTATATGACAAGAACTGTATGTTTCAGGGATCAGTGATCTGTCTCTCACCTGCTTTTCTGCCCACTACCTTCATTCTTACCCTGGGGTGTTTCCTGACCCTGACATATGCTGCTTATGAATAAATGAGAGCACTTGGAGCATATGCTGTTCTTCATCAGGGGATGGAAAAGATGATACCTCCAGCTAATCTCACTGATTTTAGAGCTGAAAAGCACAACAGTTGCAGCCAGAAATGCAGAGGGAAGCATGTCTGTTCATTCTGACTGTGTAAATTGAACACACATTCATCCATTATGCACGTAGTTTTACTCTTAATATACAATAGTCATTGATGCTATGCTGAAACAATGTTAAACTACCTACACACATCTTCTGGAAAAATCTGCTGCTATTTGTTAGCACCAATATGGGACTTGGATATGCTGAATCTACCTATATAGTCCAGAGTAAGAAGAAAAGAGAGCAGTAAGCACTTCTTTATTTTTCCCTTCTCAAGATAATAAAAGTTATCTACCTAGCAAGAACTAAAGTGATTTAATCTGATTCTCAATTATTCCAAGAAACAAAGTTTATTTTAGGACTTAGTCTTAACTACTCACATCCTAGCCAAGCTTAGTCTTACTAATTGCCTTAAAAACCAAAGAAGGAAAAATCAGGCAGAATCAGTGCTTATACCTAGAAGCACGGTATTTTCATTGACAAGGGTGCTATATTATTGGTATGCTAAAAGAAGTCTATTTGTTTTGCTCTTTGAGTCCCTTAATCCTTTCACATGGAAGTTCTACAAGTGTGTTTGCTAATTACTGGGCACTGGACAAGTAGTGTCCACCAAATGACACCTAGCAAGACCATCAAAATCAAACAGCAGCTGGAAGGCTGGAAATCCTTGGGGGAGTAACTGCAACAAGCATCACTGGTAATCTCTGCTCTCACAGCACTGCTTGTGCCTCTCACCCTGCAACATTTTTCCAGCCTCTAGAAGTGCAAGACGCCACAGGAAGTTTTAACTCCTGTCATTTCTAATGTAATGTACTCGACTGAGTTCCTTGGCTGTGCATATAAAGACAGTAATTAGATGTGCCTAGTTAACAAACCCTGTATGGTTTGGAGAGCTGTATTTCCCTCATCATCAGGTACTTACTAATTACCGTCATGTGGCAGGCTTTTGCATAGCACAGAAGATGAGGGGGAAAAATAATCTTTCTGTGTTTTCCCTGGCAATCAAAACACAGAAATCCATTGTAGCCCAGCCACAGGATTTTTCTGTGCTGGCAGCCTAAAGACTGTCATGATCCTTGTCTACAGGAGAGGCAGGCTTCCAAGGGAAGGGTGCACGTTGCTGCTGTGTGAAATGAAGAGCTGTAGGCTGTAGCTAGGGTATTTAGCAGTTTATACCTCAACTGGATCAGCACTGAGGTAAAAACATACACTTTGAGGTAAATGATGCTGTTAATTAAAAGCAACAATTTCATTTTGGTTTTCTCTGTAGGTAGACATAGTTTTCTCTAAGCCATAACACTAAAACAGAGACTAACACTAGAACTGTTTGATGAAGTATCAAAATGAAAGCTAACTTTTTTGTTGACTACCAAAATTAAGACTTACGATATCAGCTCTGCAGTGGTTTTTGTTCTTCTCTGTTTGCTAATGCATCATCAGCAATCCAACCCATAAAACTTCAATGATTTCATTGCAAACATGAAAACGTATTAATGAGGTCAGAATACTAGAATATATAAAATTGTTCTTTGAGTGCTTACATACTCATCGTTCTCACAAATTTCATATATATTTCATATTATATTATATGATTGAAATTGAAGAAGTGCTTGTTTTTGTTAGTCTATCCAAGACACTTCAACATGTCAAAAAACTGCCAAAAAGCTGTAGCTATATAGAAAGTAACTGAGATAAAACCTGTATGTCTTAATCACTGTAACTGAAGAATGCAAGAGCAGTAGCAGTGAAGACATTTCTTTCAATACTTATGCGATGCAATACTCTAAATACAAGTATTTTTGGAAGAAATACATATAAGCTTACAAATTTACAGGAAATGATTAAGTTCTAGACTTCTACCCATTCTGGACTCTAGTGAAGACATGAGACGTATGCACTGTTACATTCAACTAGGCCTTTAGAACCACAATAAAACAACTATCATCCCATCCTGTCAAGACACATGCTCTTCAAGCTTCACAGAAACACACTACATCAGAGCACCCTACAAAAGCGAGGTACAAAGAAAAGAAACAGTAATTCTTCCTGATTTAGGCCATATTTAAAGTGTAGGGATGAATGTCTTCCATCATTGTTGACCTAAAAAAAGGAAAAAAAAAAAGCAAAGACTCACTTTTCTCTTAAAACAATCGTGTTTTCAATCATTCCATCAATTCCCATCTTTTTCGTGCCTCTTCCCTTGTATTTTGCCATGAATAGCTGCCTCTTACATCAATCTATAAAAGTTCTGACCTAATTTTTAGCAGGAGCCACTGCTTTAAGTTATTCTAGGGAAATAAAACCCCTAAGGAAATTTTGATCTTTTCTTTGATCTTGAAGCTTCCACGCGTTGCTTCGGGAAAACAGTTTGTTTATGCAAAGGAAAAAAGTAACCTTATGTACATTATTACAAAACTAAAAACAGGGGTTCCTACACAAAAGATAGCTTTATGAGTTGTAATACAGAGAAGTACATCCCTATTATGCTTCCTATTCTTTTAGTATTTAGTACTTCTTTTTGAAATAGAAAGATTTTAGGTCCTTTTTTTATTATGAGGCTTCAATAAAGCCTGCTTTTTCTATCTTATGCAAGGAATATCAACAGTTGGGGAAAAAAAAGGACATACTAGTATACTTACACTTATTCATATTTTGGAAAACATGTTCACAGATTGCATACTAATTCATGTAAATCTTTAGCTCATATCCTGATCTGGACAAGGACAACGGGATTTACAGAAACCTGGTCAGGGCTATAGCATTCATTTCAACCTGAGAGCTGCCCTTTTCTCATCAAAGTAAGGCTACTTGCCATCACATGGCAGCATTCATCCACCTACACAACCTCCTGTGTGGCAACCAGAACTGCTGAGCTCGGCAGCATTTGTATCCATTCCAGAGCAAGTATAAAGAAAGATCCTCCGAGATCTTCCCCAACATTATGAGCCTAAATACACTAGATTCTTGAGGAAATTAATTACTTTGAGCAACAGAATTTAGGCACTTTTATAAATGTAAGTTTCTAGTTCAATTACCAAATGCTGCTAAATTTAGTCTCAGAATATTGGTAAGAGGCAATATCTTACAGAAACTTTCATTAATGCTACTTTAGCTGGTTCCAGATACCTTCAGGTTACAGTGGCTTCTCTAGCCCTGAAGGAAACATCCCAGAATATTTTCATTTTTTCCTGCCAGACTGTCAGCACTTCATCTATAATGCACCTGTAAAATAAAAAAGGGAAAGGAACAGAGGTTGGAAAGAGTTTTCCATTGCTGTGCATTTTTTCCTTTCTTAGTCAGAGCACTCCTGTCACAGATAGCTTTTATTGATTTAAGATAACAAAGATTTTCCCAAATCTTTGATTCAACACAAAATGAGCAGCAAATCCTGATTCCTAATAACTGTGAAGTTTTTAAGAACCATTCAGAAAAGCTTGGGGTCACTCACCTTCTGCAGGCCAGGCCTGCATCTGGAAACATTCTTCTGGAGGCTCCTATCCTCCTTTGGTGAAAGGTTCCACTGAGAGGGGCAGACAAACTGCTTGCATCCTTCTGTCACATATTTCTCCAACTGCTTCCCGGGGCTCCTGGTTCCCATGGAATTATTCTGGTTCTAGGAGAGCTTGCTCTCCAGCAGCAAGGATGCAGTCCAACACAGGATGGCACAACAGGCAGTCCCTGCCATGCCCTGCTAGGCATCCTAAGCATGCTTTTGCTTTCCAGGTCGAAATAACGGCAGGGCAAGTTTAAAATGTTTTAATCAATTCCATGGCCTAAAATACGCCAGAGATGCTCAAATTTGCCAAGCACTGTAGAGTGCCTTTATAACACACACAAACACACTCCCACTCACTCCTGCTACCGGCGCTCCCCTCGATGGGGACACTTGTCACCACGGCGGTGTTCAGCCCGTGCCAGAAGTCTCCAGCCCGGTCTGCAAGCGTTCCCAGACACGCTCCCTGCCCCTCCGCAGTTCCCCACCGGCGGCGATGGCCCCGCGGCCCGTCCGCGCCCGGCGGGGCGGGCCAGGCCGGGCAGGGCCGCTCCGAGGGGGAAACCCCCACGGGACGTGGAGGGGGACAGCGGCCAACTCACCCGAGCCGTCGCTGCCGCGCACCGGGCCGGAGAGCAGGAAGGCGCCTGCGAACAGACAGGGAGTGTGTGTCGGGGCGCTGCTCCGCGCCCGCCTCGCCGGCCCGGCCGCTGCCCGCGGTACCCACCGAGGAGCAGGGCCCAGAGCCACATGGCGGCGGGGCAGCCCCGAGCTGAGCCCAGAGAGCGGCGTTCCGGCCGGGTCACCGCACAGCGCCCTGCACCTCGGCCGAGCCGCGCAGCCCGCGGCAGCCGCCGCTCCCGCTTTAAACCCCCGGCGGGCGCATGAGCACTGGGGCGGGCGGGAGGGGCGGAGGGCGCGGGCACGGGGCTGGGCAGGTCCGCCGCCGCGCCCGGCAGGTGCTGCNNNNTGGGCCCGGCAGGTGCTGCCGGCCCTCCCCCGCCGCGCCCCCCGCCGGCTTCTTCCGCCGGGAGCGGCGGCCCCGCGCTTCCCGAGCAGTCGGGTGCAGCAATTCTCCTCCCTGCTCGGTAACTCTCCCGCTCCGGACGGGCAGCGGCGGTGTGGGGACGCTCCCGTGCCCGGCGAAGCGCCTTTGCCGTTTGCCTTCCCGCCCCTGCCCGCGCACCCTCGATATCCCTCCCACCCACGGTTCTCCAACGCCTCATGTCAGGTGTCTTTACTCCAGATGTCTCGGGAAATGAGGGAGAGGCGTTGGTTGCTTCGCCGCAACCTCTGCCCCTTGCTCGAAGCTAAGGAAGGGACGAAGCTGTCGTGAGCACTGCGAGGTGCTGCGAGGGGCTGGGGAGCTCGCCCCGCCCGCGCCGGGCCCGCCCGCTGCTGCCGCCGCCGTGCGGGGGCCTTACCTGGTCCCGCTGGGCGCTGCAGCGGGGAGAAGCGGGGCATTTCAGCACAACTGAATCATTCGAGGAGATGGAAATGCCAGAACCTGCGTTTCGGGTATCGTTTCCCTTTGGTCTAAAACGTTAGTGCAAATACTGCAGGTGCCTGCCTTTCATTTAAGTAAAACTTTTCTTAAATTAAATTAAAGGAAAAAAAAAAAAAAAGGCAGCAAAACCAAAAACAACCACCACCCCTAAAAACCAACCAACCGAAAACCAAACCAAACTGATCAAACCAAACCCCCCACTTTCCAGCCTAATCCGTTTCCGCAGCTGAATGCAGACACGCACGTGTGCTGTGCAGGACCGGCTGGCGCTGATGTGTGTGCACTGGACAGGTCACTTGAATCGTGGGCTGAGGGCAGAAGTGCGTGTATTTTAACGAATGCCTTAAAATCGCATTTTGTGCCAGCCGTCAGCATACACGTTTGACTTCTGCTGGGACAGCTGTTCCCGAAATGAAGTTTTACATATAAATAAGCTTTCAGATTTAATAGGAATTAAGATTTGCCGGGGCAGAAAATTAAGTGCGGGCGGGCGTTGCAGCCACCCCTGAGAGGACCGGCTTTGGGAGGCAGCTGCTCAGGGCAACTCGCTTTAGCGC
>VWYO01025928.1:0-11546 GCA_013400275.1 Rhadina sibilatrix | reverse complement strand
AGGACGCTCCTAGGGCCCTCTGTTTTTGTTTTTTTTTTTTTTTTTTTTTTTTTTTTTTTTTTTTTTTTTTCCTCTTTCTTTCTTTCTTTCTTTAAGGTCCCATAAAAATGCCCTTCGTGAAATATCTCTTCGTGTCATTGAAAATAAATATATTTGAGAACTTTGCGATCCGTTCAGAGATATGTGGCCCGTAAAAGCAAAATAGGAAGCATGACCGGGTAAGTTATTCGTAATTTATTGCTTTAGGGAGTTTAATTCAAGCAAAGCACAGAACTGGTGAGAACACCATACCCCTTTCCCCCACAGCTTTGATCGTCCCAGGAGCACATTTTTGTGCTTCCCACACAAGATATAGTTGGCCATGTTTTCCTCATGACGGGGTCTTCTGCTACGGGAGCATCTCAAATGCAAAATTATGCAAGGCGGATGATGAAGACGTCAGGAAGTTCTGCTGGCGTTTCTCTCAGCTTCTCAGGATCCCGAGACCTTGTGAAGAAATTCCTGCTCCCTCCACAGCTAGAGGTGCCCCCGGGCGGGTCGGTCACACTTCGCCTCCGTGACAAAGGCCGCCAAAAAGTGTGTCCCTGAGCTCTCCTCCCGTGCGGGGTCTCCCGCAGGTGCAGTCTACTGGGCACAATTTTTGTGGCAACCCTCGGTCCCATTTCCTTAGACCTGAGGTATTTAAGAGAGAAGGGACATTTTACTCAGTTTTTATTTTTAAGGAAAGATCTGTGCAGCCGAGGGGCACGCAGGGGCGATGGCAGCCGCGTCCCGCCTCCCGCAGCTGTCCCCCGGGGCACCCGGGGCAACCCCCGCTGCCTTCCCCGCGCCCGCCCCGCCGCTCCCGCCGCCAGCCCCGCTGCGGCCGGGCCTAGAGAAGCGGCACAAAAGGGGATCTCAAGTCCGGCCGGGGCGGGGGAGATGGTGTTGGCTAGTCCTGGGCTAATGTTTCAACTTCTCTGGTGCCGAGAGCAAATTGCTCCGCAGAAACTTTTGTCACACGGGCTGGAGTGTTTGCCGCAGTGAAATGTCCCGGGAATACCTTCCTCCGAGGGTCGAGGGGTAGGCAGGAAGAGCAGGGAGAGGCATCCCATTAATGCCGGGAAATACGGGAAATGCCTGAACCAAGGGAGACTGGATGCCCTGCCACACAACCCCACAGAAACCTCTCTGTCCTTTGTGTGAGGAGAGGCTTTGTACAAAGATCAAAAAGGACAGAAGAAAGCACTAATTAAATTTTAAGCCCTATACTCCACTTGAGTAGGAAGGACCCTTCCTGTGCCTTGCAGCTCTCTCGCTGGGAAAATACATTCACCCATCCTCATTGCAGTTCTCCGTTACCTCCTTCCTACATTTTTCTTCCCTCTGATTCCCTTCGTTTTCTGGAGGTTTTCTGGTTTCTGACTTTTCCCTGCATTCCTTTTAGACCTACAAAGCTTTCCTTTACACTTTCTTCACAAAGGCTACTTAAATCATCCTCCAAACTGTTTGGCACTGACTTGTGCATGTCACCTTCAATTTCATGTTCAAGAGGTTCTAAGTTGGGCTTGAATTTTTTGGTTTGAAACCATAATGTCTTGGGAACTGCATTAAGGAGTTGCCAGGAATGCTGATATGAGACAGGCAAACTGATGCCAGGCTGATGAAGCACACACATGTGCCTGGTGCTGGGCAGCCATCTGTAGCAAGGCTGTTTGATGCCTTAGGAACAGATGATTTGGAGGGACTTTAGAGAGGTACATGCAAATGTTACATTGCCTGTGGACACAGCCCTTTTCCTGACATCATGAGGCTCAATTTGTTAATTCACACCACCACCTTAGTTATGGTGCGAGCACTCCTTTATGAAACATTAGTTTTTGTTTTGTTCCTAAATTACTGTCTTGCTAGTAAAACAAACAGAATCTTAGGAAAAACACACCGAATAAATAAAAACATTCAAGCCAGAAGGAGGCACCTAAAGCAAAGACTGTAACATGGAATTTTTTGATACTCTCTGTGCTGGGTGGCAGGGGAAGCTCTAGTTTATGTAAATACAAGTGCACACATGCAGATATGTAGTATTAAGCAGCACCAGGCACAGGCTGGAGCACTGGAGCTCTGCCAGTCTTCCTGTCCCACTGCTGAAATGCTCCTAGGCAGCCCTTTGTCCCCAGCACCTGCTGGGCTCCCAGCACCGGGGTTACCCCAGCCTGGAATCGCCTCCTTCCTTTGGAAGCAGAGCGCTCACACGCATGGACATGCACCAGACCACGGAAGATGGCCAAGGCCTGTGGGGACACCTCAGCAGAGGCTACAGGGACAGCAGGCACCTTGCCTGGCATTGCACAGCCTGGAGTACTCTCCAGAATGGCTTTTCTGGAGTTGGCTCTTTACCACATCCAGGGGCAGTGTGGAACCACCTCCAATGCACCAGCCTAGCAGCCTGAGCATTGAGAGACAGGCAGCTGCATGCAGGCCTCCCCTTTCAAGAGTTCAGGCATGACTGCTAGCAAAAACTTCCTGATGGGCAGCAAACCCTCATCTACCTAGAGTTTATACCTTTTAGATTAGCACTTTATACAGTAACTGCAGAGCTCTGTGAGGAGGGACTAGATGTTGAGTCTGTCTCCTCTCCTATCAGAGCTTTCCCCATGAAAAGGAAGACCTCCCATCTCTCACCTGTGATTAGTACTGATCTCACCTCTGTCCTGTTGTGTGCTCTCCAGAGTAACCTGAGGGTAGGTCCTTACGAATGATGTCAGAAGAGATTTTCTTCTTCAAGATACAATTTTAGCTATGTTTGTTACTGTGTTACTCTAATAATACTGTTACTGTATTAATTCAAATAATAATCTTAAATGTTTCATTGACATGAGGATAACAAAGAGGCCTGGGGACAAAATAACATAAGTAAGGGCAAACAGATTAAATTTACTTCACATGTGAATTTTAAAAGCATGTACATTTACATTTACATGTAAATTTGTCATGATTATTTCAGAAATAGTTAATGGCTCTAGATTAATCCTTGGATGCTTAGCATGGGATATTATGAAGACCTTTGTTAGCTGGGAGGTGTATTTTTATTAACATTTTGAAAACTTTTTTGTGTTAAAACATTGAGGACTCTTAAATAATTCATGAAGACAAGGATAGGGCCCTGCTTCCATTTGCTGCCCATTCACTCTTCTGTTTCACCTGGTGCAGCAATGCCATTCTGTGCAGGAGTAAACTGTCAGTAAGAAAATCTCTTTTGTACACTGAGAACTGGGGATGCTGATCTCTGTGGTGAAACACAGAGAAAGGTGTGTACTTCTGGAAACAGAATTTCAAATCCTGTTTCTGTAGTCTGAGGGTTCATCCATCTGTTCAGCCAGGAGGCTGCAGGTACTGCATCCTTCATGGGGACACATTTCTTGGGGAAATATGTATCTTTCTGTAAGTGAGGTTCATTTTCCTGTTTGATATAAACATTATGTTAATCCTGAATGAAAGTGCCCGATCAGAGCCTGCCTGTAGTCATATGGCTGTTGTTGAATGTGTGGCCTCTGTTATTCCTGGCTCTGTAGATGGTGAACATGCTGTTCCTTCCACTTCCTTCAGTAACGGTCATCTGCACATTCTGAGGGTAATCCAGGGCACCACACACACACACACACACTGCAGCCATTCTCAAAAACACAAATTCTTCATCTTTGCACACAGTATTTGCAAGTCTTCATAAATTACAAAGACATTTTCTGACTAACTTTACAAAGTGGAGATACAGTGAATTCAGTTTATCCACTTTAACCCCTTATAACTGGAATAGAATGGAACAAGCAATATCTGTGGGCTGGAATTTAAATTGGTACCTTTTCTCTTGATTGTTGTGAAACATCCAGGAAAAAGAGATAATTGAGAAATATTTGTAAATGTGCATGACACGTGAAGATCCTCTGTAATGTGCTTTTATTGCTAGTCCAGAAAAGTACATATTGCGAAAACCAGCCAGTACTTGGCCATCTTGACAAGCAGAAATATGTCACTGGTGGATTGCCCCAAATCAGAATCGTGCAAACCCATTTGTAACTTTTTTATTTCACTGGGCTTTTGGATGTAATATACTAATGGAAATGGAACCTAGCTGTATTTCACTAACTGAATGAGAAAACAGTTTTGCTGAGCATGATTTAATCATCTACACAGGTGGTTGAAAAGGTCCACTTTTCAGTTTCTAGAAAGTACAGACATGATACCTTTATCTCTGTATTATTATAATCTTATGTTTAAAATATTTTTTTCAGAATTCTAATGACAGGAAAGTAAAAAGATTTATGGTATCTATTTAGGTACCATTATATCTTTCTTTAATACTGAGATTCTGATAACACTCAGAGATTTCAGAAATAATTGTTTCTGTCATGTTCAATGCAATATAGGCTTGTAGGAGAATAATTGTTGATCCAGGATAGTTTGTAGTCCCTAGAGATGAAATGCCTCATTTTAAAATCAAGGGTGCTATCATCTATCACTTATAGGGATGAAATTTCAGTTCAGATTTCATTTTGGCATGTATTCTAAGCATTTATGTGGGTTTTTAAATATTTTTATAGTTTCTATTTTGATGCTTTAAAAAAAAATCTGACACTTGTTGTTAAATCACTATTTTTTACACTTGGAGTTTGATTAATTCTCCAAAATTCATCTCCTTTAGCTAGAACTCATATCAGTCTACCAAGTGGTAGACTTGGGTATTGACCTTTTTGCAGCTGAATTACTACCCGTCTCCAGCAACAGATGGAGCTGTAAGTATTTTTCTTTCTGTTAGTTCTTCATTGTTCCTTTTCCCTCCTTCAGTAGTTATTTGAATATATTTTCTTAAATTGGGAATTATTTACCACAACACTAATTTACCTCTTCTAACTCCAGGTTATGTACTGCTAGAAACAGAACTTCTCCAGTAACTTCATCCAAGCTGTGGGAAGGGTGGCCAAGTTACAGAGCTGAAAGCAAATTGCCTGCATTTTTCTTGCTCTGAAGGCAATGGCAAGTGTCGACCTTTTTTCTTCCTGCAAAAGTAAAGAGCTGTGGAGAGTTTGTGGCATCAGAGAATGGTGGCTCAGGATGCCCGGGTTTGTTTGGTGGCTGGTTTTGTGTAAGTGTGAAGGGGTTCTTGGTAAGATTGTTTAACTCTTCTTGAATTAGGCAAAAATTAGACTTCCCCCCATGCATTTCCTTTGCAACAAATACAATGATTTAAAACTAGAGTTGTTCTGAAACCCATCCTTAGCCAGGTTCATCACTCATCTCTGCTTGGGCATATAACTGGAGGGCAGCCATGGGTAAGAGAGCCAACCTACACAAATATGTGTGAAGTGATGGTTTCTTTGAAGGGTAGTGGTCCTAGTCCAGATGGCTGAGTCTCACAGCCACAAACTGACTCTGGGGATGAAATACCTTCAGAGGAATGCCTAATACAAAGGATTGATGGTCTTAAATTCCTCTAAGGATGTACTGAAGGCTTTTTACATTTTAAGCTCTATGAGCATGGATGTTTGGCCTTTTGTGAGGCTGTTCTTTGAGCCACTTCAGTGTATGCACTGGTATGGGAAGAGACAAGCCTAGTTCCTTTTGAAAGAACACAAGTTTGAGAGGAAAAAGCAAACAGTAAATTGGCCTTTAGCTCTGCCAGTTCCAGTCAATTCAGAGAGATGATACATTGTACAAAGAGTATTCAGCACAGTGTTGGAATGAATAACTAATTTCTTTAAAACGTCTTCAAGTGAATGGTAGTTCTGAGATAGCAGAGATTTCTGGATTAATTCCTTTAGGTTTTATTGATTTTTATTTCTGTCTTTTAGCGCTGTATTCTATCTTGTTAAATGGGTCTTAAAAACCTATTCAGATCATGAAATCAAAGAGAGGAAATATTTTCCTCTCCAAAACAGCAGAGATTAAAAGATAGAAAAAAAACAATGCTTCTTTTATTTTAAAAAGTCATGCTGAATGATGAATACAGATTTTCACTTTGGTGCAAAACTTCTTTTTCTCCCTGTCAGCTATTGCCAGTTTGAAAGAGATATAAAATATTCTGAAATAAAGAAGCAGTGCAGAAATGAATCCCCATTCCTTTTTTTTTCCCACAGAGAAAATTTTTAAAAACAGTTGTTGCTGTAACTGTTTGAAATAGAAATTCAAGACATTTTATTCACATATAGCTAGGGTAGCTTTGTAGGACTAGGATCTCTCTGAGCCCCTAAGTTCAGAAGTGCTTGGAAAAATATTAAGAGTAGCATGGATTATGGTAGAATTGCTGGAACAGTTTAGGATGACAGTGTTTACTTTGATGTCTCTGAGACTCACACCCTGTAAAGGATTTAAAGGCCATAAACTTGTACGCTTTGTTCTCAGACTTTTGTTTTAATTCCTTCTGGTTTTACTGGTATTTATTTCCTTTCTTTTGACACTGCTGTCTGTATTGGCTCTTAAAATCTTACTCAGATCATGATATCAAAAGAGAGGAAGTATGTTCTTGTATTGTCCAGCTTGGCAGGGGAATTGGTTAATTCTGAAAATGGGAGTGTGGCAAAGGATTTGAAGTTCCTAATTTGTTACCTCAAATAACATCACTATTCACCATCTCTGAATTGCACATTAATTTCTATATAGCATGATTTTGCTACTGTGATTTAAGTACTTTCTTTTTGTAGTAACAATTGTGACACAATTTGATTATTGTTCTTAGAAGAGAAAAGAATAGATTTTAAAATTTATATCTGAACCAAAATATGAAAGCATTTTATTTTAATTTGATCACAAACTAATTATTGGTGTTTTATTCATTAGGGTTTTAATTAAAATAATGGAATTTTGATTGAAAATGTGAGCATTGAAAACCCCCTGCTTTTCTGAAATTAGACATCTGATTTTGATATTCTAATAGTACTATTAGTTAAAGATTAAAATATCAGATTTTTTCACCAGATTTAATCTTACTTTCTAGAATATCTGTCTGCAGTTCTGTTTTCTGAATAATTCACTATTCATAAAAATATAGTTCTTCAGGGTTTTTTTTTTTCAATTTTATGCATTTGCTTGTGTGTGTGAAACAAGCACTGTAAGAAATATTTACATATCAAATATTACATCACCTGATAATTAATGGTCAGTACAAATAGGTTGATCCATAGTTAACCCTTGTGGGACTCAAGTGTTCACAAAACCCAGTACTTTTTGGTACATTCTTGCCAGCAGAAGATGTGACAGTCTCACTTATTTTTTCCCCATGGATATGTCTCTCCAAGATATCTGCTTTTATTAGCAGCATTTGATCTCTCTCTAATGAGGTGACCACATTACAGCTTTGTCAAATTCCTTCCCAAGAATGGTACTTCGTGTTCAGATTTTCTGTTTATGTCATACAGTGTCACAAAAAGGGCTGCTGCAACCCTCAGAAGTTGATTTATTGCAAGTACTCCTTGCTGGGAAAGATTGTTTTTATTTTTTGGTAGTATACATATTTTTAACTTTTACAGGGGAAGATTAAACTCCTAATTTTTTTGTTTGCTTATTCTGCAGCCATTTAATTAACATTAATCGGTTACATTAAAATTAAGAATGTTTTCCATGGAACTATGCTAAAGGAATGCTTAAATTCACTTTTTTAATGTTTCTGATCCAAATACGGACAATTTCTTAAAAGAACACTGGTAGGAGGTCCATTCTTCAGTTTTATAAACATTTCTGTGCCTCACTAAGACCCACAAGACCTGGGATAAGGCCAATGTAGACCAAATACAAATTGGCTGATACATGTGCAGGACTTAAGGCCAATATAAATGCATCCATGAAATGCATGTGTATGAAAAATCTAGGGAAAACAGTTTGAAGAAGACCACCAACAAATAGATCACACATGAACATTTCTTTCATGTGCCTGAAAGAGAACCATTACAAATATATTTGGACAGTTTTATTTGTAGATTGTAATTTACCATAGGGCAGAAGAGAAAATGGTGCTTCATAACTATGTCCAATACGAGAGATGTAAAAAATAACCCCTATTATGCCACTTTTAGAGGAACATATTAATTTTTTAAAGAAGTTTTTTGTAAGTGAAGCAGTTGATAGAGTGGAAGAAATAAATGTCTAAATTTATGATGCTACTTTGTAATACGTGTCTAAAGAAATGCTAAATCATTTAGCAAATGCTACCCAGAAATGTTAAGCTGGACTGATAAAATATGTGCAAGTTACCATTACGAATGCTGTACTTCATCAGAAGATTTTAATAATTCATTAGGTGCTTGAAAGGTAATCCAAATATAAGAAAAAGCCAATTCCATCTGCTAGGTAACAGATGAAAGTGAGGTTGGTAAAAGACCCAGGGGCTGCAGCCCACAGTTGTGTTCACGAGTCATTCTGAAGTCTGTGACAGTGAGCACTGTTCAGCCTTAGTGAGGGTTTCAGATTTGCATTGTTTATTAGGATTAATCCTGTACTCTAACTTTCAAAGGGAAATGTCACACTAATGCCAGCATTTATTGGTATCCAGCAAAATTCAGAGACAATGAACCTTTGCTCTTTCAAAATCAAACACTCCATGAAGCAATTCTTTCCCCAGAAAAGGATTTGAACTCATTGTCACATCTGGCATATGCAAAGCCACATCTAACTGTTTTGGGTTTTTTCTTTGCTTCCAGGAGAAAAAAGATCAAATGCAAAAAAACCCCAAACAAACCACCTCGCTTCATAACCCAAGCTACAAAAAATATATTGTGCTGCAGCTGTCCCTTCCTTCCTGAGTTTCCCTATTCTGTCCTTTGTTTTCTGAGATAATGCTTTCTTTTAATTGTGAACAATTATTAGATTGACATTTTAAGCATTTTCATAATGCAAATCTAATAATTTATTTGAAAATCTCTAAAAGTTTAATGACATTTAAGTTTTTAATTTTTAACTTTGTGATTCAACTGCCAGTAAAAATTCAAAATCCAAACCGTATAATTTCATAGGGACAATAATGTACTGAATTAGATAAGTTAATTTTTTCATTGGGAAACACAGTGATAAGACACGTTTCTTCAGGTTTTTGAATAAAATTTTGAAGAAAATAGAATGTCTAGAGTGTATTTCATAGTACAAGTTTTGTCATGTACTTCAAATACAAGATGACTCCCTAATGATGTCAAGCCATGCTAAATGGGATGCACATGTTTGCTGTTGACAAGTAGAAACTGTAATGGGAATGTTGTATATTGCTCTCTGGGAAATATTCATTACCCTCTTATTTTGGACTACAAGCTCATCTGATAATTTAGTAGTTGATTTCCTCTGCCTTTCTCTGCAGGTACTACAAAAGGCAAAGGAGCAATTTCATCCAGATGTGCTTCATTGAAAGGGGAAGGGAACAAATGGAGCCTACCTTCCTTTCAATGTGGGGTCCCCTCCCTAATGCTACTGATATCCAGCAGAGATGCACTGTAGGAATAGTATGAGGCTGAACAAGGACAAGTGCTGAATCCTGCCCTTGGGTCACAGCAACCCCAGGCAGCACTACAGGCTGGACAGAGTGGCTGGAAAGCTGCCTACTGGAGAAGGACCTGGGGGTGTTGGTCAAGAGCAGCTTGGCATGATCCAGCATGTGCCTAGCTGGCAGGAAGGCCAGTGGCATCCAGACCTGTACTAGCAATGGTGTGGCCAGCAGGACCAGGGCAGTGATTGCCCCCTGTTCTCAGCACTGCTGAGGTCACACCTCGAACCCAGCGTCCAGTTCTGGGCCCTTCATTACAAGAAAGAGACTCAGGTCCTGGAGCATACCCAGAGAAGGGTGAATGGTCTGGAGCACACCCAGAGCAGGGTGAATGGTCTGGAGCACAAGTTATATAAGAAGCAGCTGAGGGAGCTGGGGGTGTTTAGGCTGGAGAAAAGGAGGCACAGGGATGACCTTATCCCTCTCTACAACTGCCTGAAGGGAGACTATAGCCAGGTGGGGATCAGTATTTTCTACCAGGCAACTGGCCACAACACTAGAAGAAATGTCCTCAAGCTATGCCAGGGGAGGTTCAGGCTGGACATCACCAAGAATTTTTTCGTTGAAAGGGTGGTCAGACATTGGACCAGGCTGTCCAGGGAAGTGATGGAGTCACCATCCCTGGAAGTGATGAAATGACTGGCCACGGCCCTTAGTGCTGTGGTTTAATTGACATGGTGGTACTGGGTCCAAAGGTTGGACTCAATGATCTTGGAGGTCTTCTCCAGCCTTAATGATTCTATTCTATGATTTTTTTCTATGATTCTGTGATTCAGGAGATGACAGTCCTGTCTTGTTTAAGTAAGTGCCTTTAGTGGTCTTGTTTCTGGGACCCCATTTGCTGTTTCCTGCCATGCCATGGAGACCCAGGGATTCTGGCCACTCATGAATATCCTATCTGCACAACTGATAGGAAGTCAAACACAATTTGTTTTGCACTGTGTGTAAAACTGAATTCCACATATCAGCGCTGATGAAAGTTATGGAAAAGGCTGTTAAATGTGTGAGGTGATTTTGCACTGAAAGTTGAAATTGGGGTGTGGTGCAGCAGCAGCCAGATGAGAGTTTTCATTTGTTGGGGGTAGATTGGATGTTGGTGGGTAGAGCAGCAGTCAGGAAAACTAGAGATGAATCTACAGGTGTTACACAGTAACAGAGACTGGAGGAAGGAGTCTACACATGTCAGTGTATATACATGAGTTGGCTCTTGTGGGGAGGTATTTAAAAAAATGATATTTCTACTTATCTACATATGTAATATATAAATATATGTGATGTGTATAGTATTTTATATATACATATATAATAATATGTGTATAATATATATGTGATATAAACAAATGTCTATATATGATGTGTAGATACATGTATCTATATATACATTTATTTATAAAATGTAGTAACTACTAGGGTAAATATGATGGGTTAGCAGAAGGCTTTAGCATGTCGAGGATAGCAGAGAAAATAGCATGCAGTGTAAATGTTAGCACTGAAAATTTTAGGGGCAAATTCACAAGTATGAGCATTGTAAATGAGTGGTATTGCTGCAATCTTCTGCTGGGAACAGCAGTTGGTTGCAGAAGTGATTTTTTTATGCCTGATATTGCTGTGGCAACAAGATGTCAACTGGAGTTCAGAAAAAGAAGCAACAAACTCTTGAAAATGAAGGTCAGACCGAGTGAGAAAAGCCCAAAAAAAGGAAGGGGCAGGGAATGAGGTATTGAAAAAAGATGACAGGTGGGATACAGAATGAAAGAAAGACAGGAAAAAGAGATCTGACTGGATAGCTCTATTTCTTGTTCTTTTTCCCTGCTTATCATTTGAAGCACTGATTTTATTGCACGCTTCTCAAATGCTTTGAGGTTTTTGTCCAACCAGGAGTTACAAGAAGAGGGAAGCAGACATGGTGAATATTTAGTGATTTAAAGCCTTTTAGCTACACAGCAAAGAAACAGGACTGAATAAAATTTCAAATCCTCTTTGGCTGCAATATCAATCCCAGATCAGTCTCAGAGTGCAGGAGTTGCAAAAGTATATATATAAAAAAATC
>VWYO01025924.1:143215-206279 GCA_013400275.1 Rhadina sibilatrix | reverse complement strand
GGGAACAGCTCTGAGCGGTCTCAGCCGAGGGGTGGGAAAGAAAGTAAATCGAGCAGCCCCTCCCTCCATCGCTGTTCCACCAGCGTGGCCTTCAGACATTTGCAGCTCCCGCCGCGGCAGGACCACGAGAGCACGGACCGCAGGCCTGGCGAGTTTAACTCCTTCCTGCCAGCAAATGAATTCTTCTGAGCGCCGGCCTTTCCTTTGGCGTGAGGACAGACAGAGTGATTAGACCGTAANCTGCCAGCAAATGAATTCTTCTGAGCGCCGGCCTTTCCTTTGGAGTGAGGACAGACAGAGTGATTAGACCGTAAGGAGACACAGCTTGGAGCTAAAGTCAGTGAAGAGAGAATGGAAAAGACTTTAAGGCAGAGGAGGAGGAGTGGCTAAAAATCTGGCTGGACTTTTCTGGTAATATGGAGACTGAACTAAACTATTCCTTTAAACCATGGAAAAATGTGCATTTTGGGGAGGTGATTGTTTTATGTGTAGAATTTTGAGCAAAGGTATTGTGTGATGGACTGAGTAAAATTGATTTGATGAGGTATTGGAAGAGAGAGATGAAAGCCTTGTGTGTGTAGTGAAGAAGTGAAGAGAGAGCTCTGTTCCTTGAGATGAGAAAATCCTTTGCCCCTGAAGTGAGACACCTTTAAAAGGTGACACCCCAGTTTGCAGCGTGTTGAGTACATGGCCCATGTTTTCAGTGTTAAAAAAGCTGTGAAATGGGTAGGATTTCAGTGGTTTGCAAGTTCCTTTTTTAAAAAGTCCTTGCAGACGAGGTCTCTATTAGAACCAAGAGAGACTCATTTCCTGAAGAATTGATGAAAGATTATTTTAAAATGGTAAAACTGGCTGAGGTGGCAGGTTATGTTTATGTTGAATGTGGAAAAGCGAAAACTTGGAGAGGGAGGGAAGGATGTTTTGAAAGTTTCATTTGTTGTTCTTTCTTCCTATTTTTATTCTTTCAGTGTGTGTAAATAAACTGTCTTTGTAATTTGAAGATAAGCCTGTTTTGCTCTTTATGTTCTCCCAGTCACATGAAATATAGTAAGTGATTGAAACCATCACATGCTGGAATCATAATTGTAAGACTTTTACAGCAGCTTCAGTTGTCATGACCTAATGTTGAGTGAGATCCAGACGAAATCTAGGTTACCACAATGGACTCTTCTTTCCCATTCCACATCCAAGTCTTCACAAACTACTGAGTGCTACATTAACCTGTCTTCATGCTTGTTCTGACATGCCTTCACAAGAGAACGGGCAAAATGCAAGAGAGCACAGGGAAAGGGAAAGAGGAAGTACTGGTTAAAAAGAAGTTACAAATTTCAGCAAGTACACCAACTTGCTGAAATTTTTTTAAAAACTATTTTATGGCTGTATGAGATTATATACTTCAATAATTGGAAATTCAGAAACATTTCATCTTAACCTAAATTATATATTTATTTAAATGTGGGTATTCTCAATTGTTCTTTCAGTTTATGTGATGCACATTTTTGATTCCAGTGGAAAAAAGGCACTTGACGTCATCAGGGCAAATGTAACATAAGAAAATATAAGGAAATACAAGGAAATGAGTATTCTAAAATAGCTCTTAGAAAGATGTACACACCATTACACTATATAATTCAGATAATTTCACATATTATTATACCTTGCCTGAGTCTGTCTGAGACACAGTGACCTTTCAATATGTGATTTAGGTTAGCAGACAATAGGAACTTTGATAGTAGTTATTGAGATACAGAAACAGATGGACCTCTTAGGCTGCACCACCAGTGCAGCCTACCCACTCATCTAACATCCTATCATGCCTGTTCAGTGGACTGATGTTTACACAGAAGAAACATTTGAATTGTATCATGAGGGTAATATTGAAGTTATATAAATGAAACTACATTCATAGTCTACTTTCTTTTTCCTAATTGACTTTATATCTGCTGATGTCTGATGCTTTTTAGATCAGTCTGCTGGGGAAACAGCCAACAGCCTAAAGGACAAAATTTCTTACTGCAGATGAATTGTGGAGAATTCAGTCTCACATGAGTAGGAAGATATCTGCACCAACTGAAGTAGAATAAAAAAAAATTGCAGGAATATAGAGACATCAGTATTTCCTTTTCTTCCTTTGCCCTTTTAAAGATTATGATCAGAAAGAAAACACTGCAGTGAGACTTACCCTTTCTTTACACAGATCTTTGCTCATACTAGAAGGAGGCTGTGTTACGTAAAAACAAAGTCATCACCTTCTGATATAATGAATGCTGCTCTGCCCTCAAGGGTTGTGGAAGGAAATAGAAAAAACTAAAGCAACATTAACCTCTGTTGGGGTATATTGCATTATATTAGCCTTAAAAAAAAAAAACAAAAAAAAAAAAAAACCAAACTATATTAAACTATTTAAAAATGCGTGTTTATCCAACTTTATTTAATACTTTATTTATTATATCATATATTAGAATCCTTCAATTTCATAAAGCTTTTTAATTTAACAAAGTAGCTCCTGAGTGATGAAGAACCTTTTATAGGGAATACTGCCCAATGAACTAGAATACAAATAACCAAAGGGGCATGGGAACAAGCCTTAGAGGAGACAGCATCCAAGTTCCTGTGTCTGAAGTTGCTCAAGTTTAACACTCTCTCATGCCTTTGCTCCTCCTCACTTTTACTCATTTTAGTATTTTCTGATTATGAATGCACTTGTCAACTTTTAAATAGCTGTTAACTGTAATTATTCATGATAGCTGGAAGGTGCATTGAACTCCTCTGAAACAAACTCATTAAGAACAATTCCACTGACTAGAAAGCATAAACTTTCCCCATCTGTTCTTACTGTTCTCCTCCTTTATTTAGAAAACCCATTAATGACTGAAGAGGACATATGTCAGTGGAACCACAATTTACTTTTCAGAGGATTGCAAGCCAGCAGGAAGACTCTAATGGATGTAAGGAGAAGGAAAAACAGAAGTCAAATGATACTGTGCCATGTGTAGAAGTTACTCAGTTTTTCCAGAAAGATGAACACCTGAATTCTTATCTCAGTGGCATGTCCAGACTTTACATTCGTATCCAGACATCACCTTTTTTACACTATTAATCAAAACATTGTAAGGCACATGGCAATTAAGGGCAGACAATCTTCTACTCTGTGTTAAAGAGATTATATGCACTGCTAAGAATATTGCTGCTAAAATGCTTGAAAAAGCCTCCTTATTTTCTACTAAATTTTGTAGTACCACTGAAGAGTTATCTGAGCTGCTTGGTAAACAAATGTGGCTTTGCAATCCAAGGCAAAGAAAGAACATTCAAAGAAGCAGCTACCCTGAAAGAAAAGGATGTTTTGCTGTTGCACATCTTTAGGACCTGTCAGCCAGTACACAGGTACTGTTGCAGGTGTATGACAAGAAGGTCTCCAAAATCACTCCAGACAAAAGAGACATGGATGGGTTTGAAACACAATACCCTGAAGCAGAAACACTGTTTTAGATGAAAGCAGATGAGAATCATTCATGCTCAAACAACTACCTTCCAAATTGGCTAACATTCTGACATGGCTAACATGGACATTCTTGTCCATGGATTATCGTAATATACTGAGTTTACTACTTTTTCTTGAGAATACTACTCCTAAAAGCTAGCAACTATGGACAGAAGATTTCCAAGTACTAGCAAGAAAACAAAAGCCAGAACCTCCAAGCCACATCATGTATATATTCAACACAGCAAACTGACCTTACCCTCAACAGTAAGCAGGTCAAGTTACTAATTAGCATCAGCTAACTAGAATATTCTTAGGGTAAATACGTTGGACTAGAAATAGAATCAACATGCCAAAATAATCAATAGTGGCTATTGAGGCCATGAAACAGATGAAAGAATTAAGCACCTGAGTTATACTCCTAGAAAAGAGTCTATCACAATACTGAGAGGTGTGCTCAGATAGCCTGGGTATGGGAAGCAAAAGGAAGAATAGGCCTTTCTGTTTCACTCAAGGTTAAGATCTATGACCAATTAACTGTGTGGGAGAAAGCTGAAGGCAGAGAAAAATTTTGTGTCCAGATGAAACTATGCAGGGTAGAAACAAGAGTAGCCATAAATGGGTTATTCTTTTATCCTCAACCAACAAACACCAAAACATTTAGTAAAATTGTTCTTTAGTAACCTCCAACCTGTTAAATCGCAACAGATTTCAGTATTACCAATTTCCCCTGCTTGAATATTTTTGCTTCTCACTTAAATAGAGGAAATAGGCTTACTAGCACTCTGTTCCCTTGTTGTGAAGCAGTACTTTCAGATTTCAGACTATTTATGGGCTTGAGAAAAAAAAAAAACAACAAACCACCTGTTGTGAATTATCAAGACCACGTAACTTACAACAAATATTGTATTTTTATATAGATGTATTGGTAATTGCTTTCCTAGTCTCACAGTTAGTTACTCATAGTTCCTTCTTCCTAATACACATACTTTTTATGGCAGTATGTATAGATTTATAAGCAGGAAAGATATGTGTAAAAAAAAGGGGGTTTGGTGTACCAGGTACATGCATAAAATTACATAATCAATCTCTCTCACACAATTTCTTGAGAGAAACTACTAGAAGATACCTTTACCTATTTGACACAAATCTGCTTGATAAATAGAAGCTAGGCAGTACAGGCAATTATTAAGTCCTATTATAAATGAAAATTATGTGAAAAAATAAATGGTAAGTGGTAAAATGACATTTCTTTAATAATTTCTACTTGATGGCCTCTTTAAGATCGCAAAGTTCTTACTTGTTCTGTTTCATTTGTTCATTACATGATTTACATGAGATACTTGCTGACATACTTAAGATTCAGGTTTCTCTGCCTGAACAAAAGCATGGCTGTGAAGAAATAAATTTGTTGAGAATATGACTTAGTATTAGAACATGTAAAATTTATTCTCAAACGGTCAAGCTCATATGCAGCCCCACAAGGTTCCTTAATGGCTACAGTCTGCTCACAAAGTCAGGGAATGGAAGTACCTTCCAGTTTGGGAACCAAAAAAAGCCCCAAACAATTAAAAATTTCACGTTCTAAAATAAGGCCTCCTCTAATCAAGAAGAAAAAGCTCAGATGGCCTGAATTCTTTCATCTCCAAAAAGTAACAACACAGAACACATCTGAAGGTGAAAAAAAAAGATAACTGAGCACACAAAATGTTGGTCAATTCGATGAAATCAGATTTCCAGGTGTTCATGTAACTATCAGTGATTTCTGATACTTTCTTTAGGAAAGTACTTTTTTCAGGAAAACATACAGCCACAGCTGCTAACTGAGTTCTGGCCATAGGTTCAAAATGAGAAATTCACTTCCATCTTTCCCTGCTGCCCAGGGAAATGGGCATGAGAACGAATCTACATGAAGAAAGAACAGTTTGGCTCTAGTGACAGCCTTTGGTGCAGTGTTAATGCCTCTCTCACGAAAAAGTTTCCACTAAAGAATTAACATTAATCACTTTGCAAGCGATTTACAAGAGTAACATATGAAAATGGCTAATCAATATGGGTTCCAAAGTTCCAAGGGTTCTTTCTGGTGCAGAAAAAAACCCACATAATGACAAGATGTAGATAAATGAAATTTACTTCCATCTTCCAGTTATTTTGATAGAATCATGAGAACTTGTGACAAAAACCATTAGTTTTAATAATAAACCAGAAAGACTCATAGAAACTAAATCTATTTAAGGGAACATGAATGAAGACAGACACATAGAAGGAGATATTAAAGAAGTCTATTGGTTTAATTTTCTTCAGAATTAACATAGAAATATATGCTTCTTTGTAAGAACTAAATACATTTTATTTAGATAAAGATGTGCAATCAGAAAAGTATGATTCTCTACCATTGCTGAGAAACTAAAAAGAGACAATAGTAACAGTTATATTCATTTCGAAACTTCTGTCTACAGCCATCAAATCAGCTTGTGTATTAGCAGTAAAATGAACTAGTACATTGATGTTAACTAGCCTGCAAATCATTGATTCTGAACTAATTGAATTTTTATCTTCTATAGTTCTTCACTGCTGTGGTAGACCATCAAGCAGTTCAGAGTTTGGCATAGTCTTTCAGGATCATTTCCAGTTTCTGGCTCAGCATGATGTTCCCCTTCACTTTTAGTTTACCAGAAAAGAATGCCTAAAAAGTACAGAAGAAGAAAAAAACCAAAACCATATGTATTAAACTGTTTACTGAGAAACCAAAGAACAAAACAAGAAGCCAAAATATGGTTGTTTAGCACTCAGGAGAAGCCTTCAGTGCACAATGCCTAATGGTTATTGGTTATTAACAGAAATTGTTTAATTCTATACCATCCAGAACCAGATTTTTTTATCTATAGTGCAGACAAGACCAAGTCTGTCACTCATGGGAAAATACTAAAATAAATACAAAGCAACTTCAGTTCCCTTTGTTCCCTTTCCACATATAGCAGAGAGGACTTCTCCAGGTTTATGACAAAATCTGATGGCACGCTTCTGCAAGGCACAAAAATAAAGCTCCCAGCATCATCCCCATGATGTATGGATACATCATTTTAAGGAAGGAAAAAATGGAATGAAAAGGCAATATAATGAAAATTAAAAACCTAATGAAAATGTAAGTTACACACTCAAATTTGTAACAAATACAAACATAAACTTGCACAATGTATTACACATATGCCAAAGAAATGCAATGGCTTTATACGTAGTATATTACAACAAACAGGAAATAAACAAGATTTTGTTGCATTTGTAAAGTCATAAATCAATCAGTATTTTCACTTCAGTGCTGGTATATTACATTTTTATTGCCCCTACTTCAAAGAAATGTATACCCTGTTTCAATCTAGTTTGTATTTTTTCTAAACTAGTTTTGCTTTGCTATGGCTTTACAGTTTGAAAGCTCTTTGAAAGTTCTTTAAATGTTCTTTTGCATAGTTCTGCATTAGCTTGAAATACATTCAAATAAAGAAGAGAGAGAGCCAGCAGAAAAGATTTTGAATAGATGCTTTGAGCTTTTTCAGATGGAAAACTACAGAGAAACTAGAAGGAAACACTAATGCCTAAGCACAGATGATGTTCCTGAATTGCAATCACTGCTCCTTAGCATTCTGGTGATTATGCATCAACATCTTGTTTGTTTATGCTTTATGCCTGCTGTATACAGAGGATCACAAAGGATTTTACTCATGTGGTAGGTTAAGACTTAAAACAAACATTCACTGTGATCATTAGTCTCCGATTTACAATCAAAGTCTCCAACAACTTCTACTTGGGATCAAAGAAAAGGAACTGTTTGATATATGATGAGCTTAATTAAAGTTTTCATTTGCTCAAGCTTTAATCTGTAAGCTGACATTAAATTTTTGACAGTTTAATTTAATTTTACATAAGGCATTTTTATTAGTAAAATTAGTAGTTTTAGGCAGTTGATTACTCCAAGAAGCTAAAAGTGCAGACCCAGATTACAGACGTTCCTTAAATCTTTATTTTTCTGAAAAATATCCTGATTTGGTGAATTTTGATCATCTACATGCGTGCACTGTCTTGCCATTTCTCTTTGCAGTACTAGCAGTAAATCAGACCACTGCAACAAATATCAACTTCCTGCCACATGACAATCAAACAGTCTGAATGATCGAACTGACAAACCAAGCTTGCAAATTGTATACTGTGAAATACCAGGAAGCAATCAAACTCCTAAGTTTGTACTGCCAGGCTTTATGTCACAGAATCACAGTATAGTTGGAGTTGGAAGGGACTCAGAAAGACCATCTACTCCAACTCTAAAGTGAATTGCCGGTACAGGTATTGAACCCACAACCTTGGTGTTATCAGGGCCCAGCTTTAGCCCTTTGTGGTTACCTTTGTCTCAGGATGATAAAGATGGCATAAATGACCTCTGATGCTTTCTGGTTAATTCAGTATAAGGTACTGATGTGCTTATACCTCATCTGACTCTTGTCTATACTGTCAAAACATCCCAGGGTTTAGGATTTCAGAATGCAAACAGTCATGAACCGCTACTTAATTAAGGAATATAACGTGTCTACATACAAGAGAGTATGTCTGTGACACCCCGGCTTTACCTTTTGGGGGTTAATCTTTTGTTGTACCACATCCATGAAATCCTCATCCGAGAGAGTGAAGATAGTATCAGCAGAACTTCTGGCAGGTCCTTGATACACTGCTCCAGAGCCATTCTTTAAGTCAATTGCTGAGAAGCAAGAGCAAAGACAGTTTAATTTCAAAATAAAGATAAAATTTTCAGGCTTAAGAACAGTACTTTCCTTACCTATTATAAAGCATCCAGTCTAAACATAAATATTGAGCTGTCAGCTACTTAGACAATAAATATGAAAATAAAATAAAACCTTCTTCATCAAGGAAATAAAATAAAAAAATATTTCTCTATTAAAGGGTAGGGTGTTTACAGAAAGGACTTTAAAATTCTTGCAGCAATGATAAAAACTATTTTCGAAGACACTGAAAATGCAAAGGTATTAACTAGTGCACTTAACTCCAAAAATGTTCAAGTTAGTAATAAAGCTCTAAAGCTCAAAATCAGCATCCTGTAGTCAGACAAGGCAAATGTAGTGGTGTTCAAACACACTGCTGCATTTTCCCTGGTCTGTCCCCCAGGCAATATAATATAGCCTGTTCTGCTTCATGCAAGGAATGTGTAAAGCCTTGCCAATTATCTGTCTTTCTGTCCTGGAAAGACAAAAATTCCTTCAAGTGTCTGTAGCTTCGGAGTGTTCTTTTCCCACACCAAATGACATGCCAAAATAATCTGTTACAAAGCTAACACTATCAGGTATTGTGCCATTTGTTTAGAAGAGTATTTTGACAGGATGTGCTCTGCCAAGTAATTCTCAAATTTTGCAAATCCCCGTCTTTTGCTTACACCTTTGCCTCTTGATCCATCGCCAGCCCATCCCACACATTATTCGTGTGGCTACTCCTGTAAGGACATGGCGTCTCTAATCACAGAATAATGGATAACAGTTGGTTGCTCTTCATGAACAAACTTTAAGGCCCTCGTCAAACCACGGAGCCTTATTTTCGCAAAAGCTATCCTTTGTGCAACGTTTTTCCAAATAATTTTTTGACAGGGTAAGGGGAGCTATAGACTGGGAGTAGCTTTAGTCTAAGTCTTTCATTTTCTGGAATCTGCTTTAAGTAATATTTGTACAGTTACAACAGAACTAGAAGGGGACTTAAGTACATAATGTTGCTCAGTGAGAAATGGCATATTGCATTATTATTTTCCAGTTGATTTTAGGGTAAATTATAATTTCTGGAACAGATTTAATGCATATCACTAACTTCAAGCAATATGGGAAGAAATTAAAAGAGGTTACTGAGCACCAGATGAATTATCTGTACATCTTTGTTTGTAGGTAGGGGCTGTGTAATGTCCTTGTGACCCAAACCAGCTACTATATAGTCTATCATACCTAAGCCTTTAACATTGCTCCTGTAGGTTATGCCGGCACAGACAATTAGTATGAAAAACAAAAATCAAAAAAAATCATCTATCAAATCATGAAATGCAAGCTACACACACAAACCAAAGTCTGAGAGTGGATACCAGCTCTCAGACTAAGTTAACCAAGCCTAACTGTCCATGTGCTTTTAAAATACACCTCTACCCAGATGCTGCCAATGTTAGGCACCATAACAATGTAGCCAAACTGCTCCCTTTGAGACAAACAGTAAGGTCAGCAAGCTAAACAAATTAATTCAGAAAACACAGCCATGGTGTCTAGGATACCTGCAGTCCCTAACCAACTGTTTTGAATTACTTCTTAGGAATCTCTTTTTGTAGTTCCTTCTGCTGGCATTAAATTTATTTCCTGTCCCTACCATTCCTACACACCTCCAGAAAGGATCCAGATACTGAAAGCCTGATATACTGTCTCCCAAGACACAACTTCTTCTTCACTAAGTACTGGCTGAAAAGAAATTTTGATATATTTTACTGATAATATTTATCCATCAGTCTCATCAGTGTCAACTACAGATGACAAAAACAATTAAATAGGTGTAGTGACTCAGAAAAGTTCTCATGACCCCTGTTTTATTTTAATATAGTACATAATTAACAGTTGTTAGATTGTTGTACACTAACATACTACTTAGCATTATTACAGTCCTTGTTCTCCTCTATTTCCTAGCCAAATCCCAAGACAATCACTTACCAATAAATATCTACAATTAATAATAAGCTCTCAAAACACAACCACGCCTTTATCATTGCATAATCATGGCACACATAATCAAGGTAAATCTTTCATGTTTACAGAATTAGAGAATTATTAAGGTTGGAAAAGACCTCCAAGATCGTTGAGTTCAACCTTTGACTGATCACTACCTGAACAACAAGACCACAGCACTCAAGGCCACATACAGTAGTTTCTTGAACACTTCCAGAGATGGCAACTCCACCCTTTCTGTGAAGAAATTTCTCCTGATGTTCAACATGAACCTCTTGTGGTGCAGCTTGAGGGTATTTCATCTTGTCCTGTCGCTGGCTGGGGAAGCAGCAGGAGAACCCAGCTCTCACCTGGCTACAGCCTCCTTTCAGGCAGTTGTACAGTACAGAGCAGTAAGGTCTCCCCTGAGCCTCCTTTTTTCCAGGCTAAACAATCCCAGCTCCTTCAGCTGCTCCTCACAGGACTTGTGCTCCAGACCCTCCCTCAGCTCCACTGCCCTTCTCCGGACACATTCCAGCCCCTCAGTGTCTTCCCTGAACAGAGGGGCCCAGTAATGGACACAGCGGTCGAGCGGTGGCTGCATGACTGCTGCCTTCTTTCATCTGCTTCCTTCCCAGATCTGAAGAGGCTGAAGGACATTAGCAGAAGATGCTGGAGCTACAATCATTGAGTAAGGCAGCAATGGGCTGCAGGGCCCGGATTCTTTCCAGCACTGTCAGATGCTGCACTTATCACAACAGCACAAAGCTGTGTAAAAGTGACAAGTCAAAAAATTAAAACATAAGAACAACTATATATCCAATTAAATATGAGAAAGAGGCCTACCAGCTAGCCCAAAAGAATGAGAAACACTGTTTGTAAAGGCCTGGGAGGTCCTTACAAAGAGAGACTTAAAAAAGATAGATCATGAATTAACATCAAGTCATGGCTTAAAACAAAAACTCAGCCAAAAAAATATTCCTCCTCACATACCAGTTGTATCAGTGATAAGTTGTTAAGAATTTTCACTATACACTGAAATAGCATGTAATATTTGGCTACGTGAACCAAATTGTGAACTAATTTTAATGTCATATTTTCCTTTTTGCTTTCTTATAGCTATGTATATTATGGGATTGACTCTCCAAAATGGCAATTTTACAAAGAAAAGACAGAAAGGTAACTCAGAAGTAAACTAACCTAGCAGTATAATATTTACAAAAATGATTTAAAATCCTTGTACACAGAAGCTGAACTAATAACCACCAGGCCAAATTTAAATGTATAGCAAAGTGCAATTCTACTGAGTTGAGTAACATTAAAATCTGACGTACCTTTGAAAATCAGTCAAAATAGTGACACAGAAATAAATGCAGGCTATAGCAAAGGTAAAATTGTACTGTCATCTTCAGTTTTTAAAGTAAAGACATTAATCTGTCAAAAGCTAAAATTTGTAATTGTGTACGGAGGCTTACATTACATTAACAACTGAAAAAGCCAAGCATTCAAGTAAGCAAATGGCATTGTCAATGTTACATATTCTGAACTGACTGTCATTGCTCATCTGCATTACAGAAGTCTTGCTGGTGACTATACAGAGATTTTGTAAAGACCACATAAAGTCAGAAATCTTTTAGATTATTGAGAATATCCTAACCGCAAGAAAGCTGTCTTCCTTTGAATGTAAACGCAAACTACCATCTTCTTCTGCACTTACCATGGAAAATGAATTATATCAGCATCTGGTAGAAGAGACAGTACAAGATCATGCTCTTGAATACTGAATAATAATGTAACATACACAAACACGCAAAAAGAATTAAGTCGGCAACTGCTTATAAATCTCAAGTACTTGCCTCTGGAAAGTCTTTTGCTTTGTGTTTGTTTGGGTTTATGCTTTTTAATGGCAGAAAAGTGTTTTCAAGTATTCCCCAAATAAAAAATTAATCTTCCAGATACAAATATACCTTGCCATTAAAAATGTACCATTGGAGTTAAACAGACACAGTACATTCTTGATCCATGTAAGGACAAACAATGAAGGTTGACACTATATAGTTGTTATTACTCTTAAAATTCTGCTAGAGAGTTTTCATAACTATTTTCATATTGACAAAATATGAAAATTCATATATCATGAATTTTCCATCACTTATAGCAAATTTAGTTACACATGAAATAATAGACAGGACTGCTGTGGAGTACAAAGTGATTGCCCAATGAACACAAATTTCCACTTTAAGTATTCAGGAGTTTAACTGAGGCACTTCTAATTATCATCTAAAAATGTAAGCAAGAACACAAGTAAAACTTTGTCATTATCCTCTCCAAGTTCTAACCATGTCCGTAATTCAAATTGCTTCCTGCAAAAATGGAAAACTGTGGACATTAGAAATGATTAAAAGCAGTAATGAATTTTAAGACAGAATGTCTGGGTTGGATTATTCAATATTTCCCTTGTCTCATTTTGAGGTATAGGTAATCAGCTTGCATAATCTACAGAGGTATATTCAGAATATTTATTAACTTCTATCCAAATGGAAATCACTCTTTATACCTCAAAAACTGCTTAAAAAGCAAGGCAAGTAGAACACAACTACCCTGATCAATCTATGTATAAGATTTTCCCTGAAACTTAACAACAGTCTTGCTCCTCAGAATCTCTGCTGGTTAACATCAGGAAAAGATTAAGTGAAATTATAGGCTTCTAAATTGCTCAACAATAGTTTAAAAAAGTCACAGTGAACAGAACAGAAAATAATGCAGACCTGATCTGACCTACTGTGAGTCTCCATCTCAGCCTGTCAAAGGGCAGCCCTTTCACCTGCATTGTCCTCAAAACTCTTTTGACTACATCCCACCACTGAGACCAAAAAAAAAGAAGAAGTCTCATCAACAGACTTGACCCAAAGATTTCCATTCCTCCACAAAAAGGCCTGGAAATTACAACCTCACTAAGCTTTTTCCCTTTGGAAAAAAAAAAAACTGACACTCCACCAATAGAGCAGTAGACACGTCAACTAAAAAAAAAAAAAAAATCCAAAGATAAAAAAATCTATCCAATTAATAAAATTAGATTTGGGGTTGTTTTCAAAATACAATTATTTGTAAAGAGAGCAAAGGAGAATTTAAGGAGAAAAGGTTTTTGAGGAAGTAGTTTTGCCTCCATCAGACCACTTCAAATAATTCTATTATTCATTTAATCAAGAAAAAGTTCTGCTGTGACCTATTGCTATCACAAGCTTTAGTTTCTCATCATCAACCAGTCCCATGCTTAAACGATGGGAAATCATGATTATGCCTCCATTAAACCTTGATCTCAGGAAATTTAAATAGAAACAAACTGGGGTACATTGTCACTGAAGTGACAAGAACAATGCAGTAGAAATAATTACTTATTTGTTTTATATCAGTTAGCATGTGTATCTCCAGCACACTAATTACAGTAACACTCCTACTAGGCTAATTTAGCATGCTTTCCTAAGTGCAGTGGCAATCCAATCTGGAAAATGTAAACAGAAATCCACTGAAGTTCTAAGGGATGATGTAGCCTATGCCTACATCTAAATAGGCAAGTTACAGAAGTATGTTCCTATAAAGGTTAGTAACTGCAAACTTCATCGGACCTCCTTTTCATTTGTGCACCAGTATGCATTCAGACCTGTAGGTCCCACTGCATATTCATCTACTCCATTATGCTTAGTTCCAAGTTATCAAGTTTAATTAGAATGATTACAATTAATCCCACTTCATAACAAAAATGCATTGGGGTATTATATAAACACTACAACTTACTCCACTGCATTGCTGTTTTTCCATCTTTAGTGATGTCCCACTGGAATACAGCATTTACTTTCTTTACCAATTCATTTCCCATCTCTTTTACACGACGACCAATTTCTTCAAACACAAGGTTACTCTGCAGCCCTTTAGTCTTAAAAAAAAAAAAAAAAAAAAAGAGTATGAAAAATTTAAAATTGAAATTTTATTAAAAGGTACTGAATATGTCTCTTACTTTCCAGCACACAATGCTTCAACTATTTATAGAAGAATTATTAAATGCAACTGAGATTTCTTCTATCACAAAATAATCACCTCTAGCAACCATAAGCACTAAGTACATTCAAGCAGAAAATGCTTAATTTCAAATTTTCATTTAAAATTATTTCAAATCTTGTTTTTAGTATTTGTCATTTATCATTATAATTTAAGATGTTATCATGTTTTTTAATCAGTGCTCTAAGAGTTTCTAAATTGCCTTTTTTCCCATTAGAGGATAACCACTGCCACTTTTTCCACAGTGAACGTTATGTTAGTTTTCAGAACAAAAAAAAACCAAAACAACCTTTTTACCAGTATGTTACTTTAACTTGACATGAAAGATGTTCAAAACATACTGGACTATGAATATAGTCAAAACTCCCGTGCAGACAAAATTTTTAAGAGTGCGATTAGTTACATTTATATTTCCAACTTCTCCAAACACATTATTTTGCAAGCCTTTCACCATCCTTTTAACAAATATTTGTACTGGATGAAAGGCTACACTTTAGGAAGCTATTTCAGTGATATTTTTCATCTAACTCAAACTGGAGCAAAGAAGGTCTCAAAGCTTTAGCTGTTCGCTGTACCAACACTGTACAGCAGAACACAAGACTCCTCAGACTGCTATTTTGTCACCTCTTTGGTTAAGTCTAACATTTTCCATTATATAAAAAAGTTCTCAATGGCATTTAAATTTGCCAATCTTCACTCAGTCTGGTTTCCCCTGGTGGGCGCCTGACCCTGCCAGCAAACTTCTGCCAAAGTACCTTAATTTCTCAGAGTAAGCTTAAAGAAAAACACCTCTTCTGCCCAAGTTTAAAAAAAGAAAAAATCTGAGCAGTTCAGAAAAGTTCTAATATTTGAACTTCATTCAACAATTCAGAATGTGTCAAAGATTAAACATAAGCAGCAAGAAGAAACAGGTTCCTGGATAAATCATAGAATCATAGGATGGCCTGAATTGGAATGAACCCTAAAGATAATCTAGTTCTAACCCCCATATCAGGGGGTAGGGACACTTTTCACTAGACTCCATCCAGCCTGCCTTCAACACTTCCAGGGAAGAGGCAGCCACAGCTTGCTGGTTTCTCTGGGAAACCTGTTCCAGTGCCTCACCAACCCCACAGTAAAGAACTTCTTCTTAAGATCTAATCTAAACCTATCCTCTTTTATTTCAAATCCATTTCCCTCTTACCCTGTCACTACGCACTCTTGTAAAAAGCTGTTCTTCATCTCCCTTCAGGTAATAGAAGGCCACAATTAGGTCACCCTGAAGCTTTCTCTTTTCCAGGCTGAACAAATCCACTTTTATTGGATAAGCCTTTTCTTATGGGAGGGGCGCTCAATTACCCTAATTTTCTTGATGTCCTTCCTCTAGACTGGCTCCAACAGGTCAATTCCCTTCCTGTGCTGGGGACCCCAGAGCTGGATGCAGGGTTCCAGGTGGGGTCTCACCAGAGCAGAGCAGAGCAGAGCAGAGCAGCAGAATCTCCTCCCTCACCCTGCTGGCCACACTGCTTTGGATGCAGCACAAGTATCACTAAATATTCCCCATTCTGTGATCACAAGCTTTATATGAATGTCGCTATCTCAGTATTTCATAAACTTCAAAGCATTAAAGTTTCATTGTTTGCACACAGGAATTGATGTGGAAAAAAGGTAACATTTTATTAAGGCAACACATTATGCACTGCCTTAAGCAACTTTTGGACCACATTAGGAACCCAGGTCATCCTCACTACTGCATGTACAATTCTGTGTTTTGTTGCAAGTACAGTACCCAAGGCTTAAAGCATGTATGCATGCATACAGGGGATTTTTTTAAAATATACGCAGTAGTGCTAAACCTAACCACATGTACAAACACCTCTCAGAGTCTTATTGCAAAATGACTGAATGATGAAACTTCTTTTCTGTGAGTATATTATCTCATTTTCACTTATGCTAATGCCTTCCTGTCACTCTTCCATGTGTCTGAAAAAACTGGGAAAGGTCACACACTTTTATATCCTACACAGAGTTTGACCTTCAATACCTACATAATAATAACAAAATCATTGCTCTACAGATACACATCCAAATTACATTAAATAATTTCTATTTTGAGCTATGCAAGTGCTCAAAACATGTGGCTCTCACTGGTACATGCCCTACTTTGTTTTGTAAAAATGAGGACAATGCTCATCCTGAGTGTTTAATTACCATCAAGCACATCAAACATCAGCCATCCTGCATATCTCAAAAAAACTAAAATTTTCCTGTCAATCTGTCAAAAACAGATCAATATGTGTATCTTAAACAACGTGCATGTTAACATCTCTGAACTCGTATCTCCTCTGAATACTGCAAATAAGACTGGCAAGAGACCTAGGTATTTTTCCTGTGTTTTTCAATAATAAATAAAGCCTAACCATGCCTCTCTGCAAGTTAAGATTTCCATTGCTTCCACTTACCATCGGAAGCTTTCGAGCAGAAGGCTTTTCCAAAGCTGGTACTATATCCACATAGCCCCCTGCAATGGCAACTTCTCCAGTCTCCTTGATCTGTAGTGGGGGAAAAATACATTAAAGAGGTGATTTATTTGCAGAAAGGCACAAAAGAAGGGCATCTAAGGAATATTACTGGTATTTTAAAATCAGAGATGAAAAGAGAAAACATAAAAGTTACAGAGTGAAAAAAAAAACCTCATAAACGTGCAGTAGTCTTGAGGCAAGTTGTTATAATACGTTTTTCAAACAGCTCTTCAAGCAAAATAATTATTTTCCTCTGGAGAAATTGTACCAAAACATATTGCTGGTGTTGTTCAAAAAACAGTTGAAAAACCTTATTTACCTCCAGTGTTATAAATTGCTGTCAGTATTTTTTCATAAATAGTTCTTAGAAAGACATTGTTCAAATTGTTTTTCCTTGAGGTAGATATTCAGTTGTCAAGACTCCATTTAAACAATTTCACTATCTCCACAGGCCTTATTCTGCAACTTGCACTAGAAACAGCTTTTAAAGCATTGCAAACAAAAGATTACAGAAAGAATGATGGAAAATACCTGTATTACTTTCTGGTTTAATTTTTTGAAATAGTTAATTAAGGTAAGAAAATGGGTTTCAGTTTGACATTTTCTCTTTGAAAGATGTGGCAAACCATACTGACTTATGGCACCTAACAGAAGATAGCACACTGATTCAGTGACAGTGCATATAGAGAGGTGTACGATAAATAGCCAAGCTGGAGAAATATCAAGTATCACAGCCTAGTTTATTTGTACTACATTAACTATTACTCAAGTCATGCCTAACAGCTTGTCACCTGCTGACACTGCACTTCAGACAATGGTGAAAATGGATTCAAACCACACTCTCAAAGTTGTATATCCACTTGTAGCTTGATTTAACCAGAGTTTATTTGAACACAAAGATGGCTTTAATTCATACAAATCCAACATGCAATAAGAAACAAAATTCTGCACAGCTCGTAACAGTTTAAGATGGTTTACTATAATCCAGTTAAACCTTGTCATTTCTATCCAAGATCAGTTACTCTGAAGTTGTGGAAGAAAAAAAACCCAAGCAAAATTCACCAGAACTACATATTTGCAATTACTAAACCAAGCATAATTACAAATTTTGCCTTTAAACACAACAGAATAACTCATCCCATTTACAAACTTGGAAGGGCTTGGAAGTGTAATTAACATGTTATATGGAAACCATCAAAAGTAAGCATATGAATTCTAGAAATTCTATCAGGAATGGGTGATAGTACCTTTTAAATATAACTACAGTAATCTCCAAAGCTCACTTGAGACACCAAACTACCTTATTTACTCCTAGTAATTAGAAATGGAGAGTTTGTACACAGTAGTCTCTACGTTGTTATCATTCTGAAATTCTGCAGCTGCTAACACCCATCAGCCCTGCAAACAAAATTTATCCCAGAAAGCTGTATAAATACAGCAAGCCTTTGTTCCTATGATGGCTCTCCTTGTTGATTTTGCCTGCCCAATCCTCCCTGTAGCTGCCACTATACCTGCTGCCCTAGTCACTAATCAAGAGCTGGCTACATTTTTACAGAGATGAGGCAGCAAAACTTTGGCCAGCAAAGCAATGTAATTCACACTGCATAAGCCAAAGCAAATATTGACAAATACCAGTATCAAATCATAGGTTAAGAAAGTGAAAATGTCATATGATGCTACTGAAATCATGAACATTTACTTTTTGCCCTTTACTTGGAGTTTGACCCTTAGCTCTCACTAAGTACCCTACAACATGAAATGAGGATCACAGGATATCCACACAAAATGCTAACAGCAAGACCAAAGAAAAGAGAATAATGCAAATCCAGATTTCATAAAAATGTAGACTCTGTTTTATTGCAGGTACTATGTTCAACTGCTATGAAGTTTCCATTTTTAGGAAGTTGTTCTGCATAGCTACAGGTTAAATTTAACCCAATCTAAGCTAAATCTGCAGCACACTTACATACATAAACTGTTAAGAGCCGATTAAGATAAATAAATGTTAAAAAAAAAAAAAGATGAATACACAAAGTTATGAGTAACTCCAGAAAACAAGTACACACTATGATGACCTGAGGATGACTGCTTTTTTATGTTCCCCAGTGGACAAACACAAAAAATGCAACACAATGAAGAGAGTCCTCATTTAATATAAGGGTATTAAGTCCTATGATTATAATGGTACTTGTATTAGAATACTAGTGACACCATAAAATAAGATTATTTCATTCTATTTACTTCATATCTTTACAAAGCCTTTGCCAATGGTGTGCTGCTTAATGAGTCATCTTTCCTTGCTCCCCCTTATATCCCCAGTCTTTTAACCAATACATCTTTCTCAGAAGCCCACAATGAAGAGTTTGTTCTACCTTGGTCTGAAAATGGATTCTATTTCCTTCCTTCCACATTTCTGTTTGCAAAGTTTGTCCTGGATAGACTGGGCTTGCAAAGCGGACCTAAAAGCAAAAAAGATAAAGCAAAAAAGGTGGGCTTGCAAAACGATTTGTCTGTCATATGAAAATGCAAAGCTTAAGCACACTGGCTCTACTGAAATGATAAAAAGTAAAGAGGAAAAGTAAGTCAACTATCAATGTAGAAAGCATAAATATTTAAGTAAACATACAAGACAGAGGCATTAAAATACATGCAGCTGTAAGTAAAAGCAATTCTGGCAGTTAAGACATAGTGAAAGACTTCCCCCACACTGAAGATTTCTTTTGGCACTAAAGCCAGAAAAATCAAGAAAATTTACTGCAAAGAATGAACACACAGACCTTGATTGCCTTGAATCTGTTCACATCATTATTTGCAAACTGCTTCAAAACGTTCCTAGCAGCAAACCCAAAGGTGCATAGTCCATGAAGTATAGGCTTCTCAAATCCTATTTAAAGAGGTAACATTTTAGCATTTTTAGTATCAGGATCTTGAATGCAGCTTCTATTAATATCTATACTTTATTCATACTTTTTTCTTCCATTAATGTTCTTAATCCTTTTTCTTTTAAAACTCATTTATCTCTATGAAAAAATGCCTGGTTTAGATATAAAATTAATAGAGGAAACTATTTATTATTTCCTCTGCTTTTGGGAAAAGGAAAGCTCTCGGTGACAAATTACACTCTTAGCACTGCCTGTACCCTGTGAGAGTCAAAAGTAGAATTAGCCCATCTGTAGAGGTGAAAAAATGAAAAATAAGGAGATTATCTGTTTTAGTATGCATGCATAGGCACACCAGACACACAGTTAAATGGAAGTATGTACATTAAGGTTGAGAAGTATTGCGATCATTAAAAAGTGGCAATACTAAGATTAGCTGATACTTCCTGTTTTGAATTCCTATTCATGGTTGGCCAAAGTCTTCTAATATAATGCCTGCTTCAGGATTAGTATTTAGGGAAAAAAAAAAAAAATTTGCAGTGTTTTTCTGGTTTTTTTATATTGACATTTTTGTAAAGTTTCCTCACACGCCTACACTTTGAAGCAGGAGCTCAACCTTGGCAGAGAATAAGCTTTATATTAGTGTTGCATCTTTTTCCAGTACTGTCAAAATCTGACAAAATAAACCCTTGACAACTGGCCTCAGATTTGCTAAAGTGCAACAGTTATTTTGTAAGCTTGTATATATTGATTCCTTTAACAGGTTGTTCTGACCCGACAAGGCAGGTAAACAGTAATTGATCACACTTGCAACAGCCCATGGAATCTAGACAGATCTGTCCAGCTTTGGCATGGAAACCAGTTGCTTTGCCCAGAACTCATATGCTACTCTTGTCCCTCAGAGTCTGTTTTTCTTGAGCTCTAAATAACTTCTCATAGCATCTACACAGCACAAAATGTTCTCCTAAGGGACAAGAGCTGGGAGAAGAACCAAAAGCAAAATGAAACAAACTGAAAAAGAGGAGACAGGAGTTAAGTCTAGCCAGCAGAGAAATGGAAGAAGTAGAAGAAAAGAAACCACCATCAAAACAGAGATAAAAAAGCCATAAGGACTCCATCCTAGTTTTGGCTGGGCTATAATGAATTTTCCTCACTAGTAGCTTGTACAGTGCTGTGTTCTGAATTTAGTGTGACAGTAATGCTGATAATACATTGATGTTTTGGCTGTTGCTAAGTAGTGTCTAAGATTTGCCAAAGAGGTGCACAAGAAGCTGTGAGGGAGCATAAATGGAACTGCTGACCTGAAATGGCCAAAAGGATATTCTGTATTGAAGAGTCTCATGTCCAGGATATAAACTGGGGGAAGCTGGCCTCTCCTGATCTTGGTTCAAGGATAGGTTGGACACGGTCAGCAGACGATAAGCAAATGTGTTGTGCCCTTCTTCTCTTGGGTTTTACTCCTCATTTTCATCTGTCCTTTTCAATAGTAGCAGCAGCATGGGTATTATTAGTATAATATTTTACTTTGTTTCAGTTATTGAAGTGTTCTTATATCAACCCATATGTTTTACCTTTTTTCCTCTCTGACTCTATTCTCCATCCCACTGGGGGTGGGGGAGGAAAGGGAAGTGAAGGAAGAAACAGGGAGGGGAGAGGTAAGGAATGAGCAAGTGGTTGTGTGGTAATTAGTTGCCAGCTGAAGTTAAACCATGGAAGATGCAATGTTGGAAAAGATGGGAATTATGAGACCAAAGCAAAAACAAGGCTAACACACTAAGAGAAACTTTGACACATTAGGTTAGAAGACATGACAAAAAGACAGGCTTATAGGAACTTATAGGAATATGAGTCTATTTTCTCATGTAAGTATTCCAGCCTGGTCACTCTGTCACTTCCTTCCCGTAAAATATTTGAGTATGCACACTTTTAATAGCACTCTATTTTGTGTACAATAGCACTGTTCTGAGAGCACAAAGTTACCATGCAGTCAGGTTACTGCACTACTGTAACATCATCAATTTTCAGTCTCTCTCATTCAGAATGTTATAGTGACATCTAGCTCTTTAAAAACTCAGTTCAAGTCATCATGCAAGAACCAGAAACCACTCACGCTATTTAGAACTCAGAAACAGCCAAATATACCCAATCCTATTTTCCCCAGTGTTTTTTTATAAAACTAATGCATACTCAAAGAAAAATTCTGTAAGCAAATCAAGTTATTTGCCACCTAGACTGAAACAAAACTAAAGTAAATGTTGCTTTCTCTTTCTAGTATCTGGAAATACAAGACACAGGAATAAAGGCACAAGAATATAAACAGGTGTTTTCGTGTTGTATGTGTCTTCTGAAACATTACCCACAGGAGTCTTAAAAATAATCCTGGAATGACCTGAATGCATTATGCAACATGCTTGCTTCCCGTGCAGGCTGGTGAGAGTCAGTAGAAGAGAACATCCACAGAGATTGTTACATGACAAGAAAGTGTGTGTATAGTTCCAAAGGAAAAAAAAACCAAACATTTGCACACCTAGAAAAAAAATTTGTGGAACATCTCTACAGTCATTTCTTCTTTGATAGTACTTGCATTTAGTAAACTTAGGGTACTGTCATAGTTCCAAAATCCAGTGCAGCAGTTCTATGTTGAGACCAAGGGACATCTCATCTACAGTATTAATTTCATTTTCCCTAAGTGCCAGTACTCTTTGTGTGAGCAGGTAGAAGATTTCTACTTCTCTTCTTCTGTAAGGTTTTTAAAGTATTATCATCATTATTACTCCAAACACTGGGTTTTCAATTATAAACACGTATTTCCCATCTTCATCACCATCATTAATAAACCAACATAATCAACAAAAAGAATGCTTTAACAAACCAGGGAAATCTCTTCTTGGACTCTAGTATCTGACAATCATTACTTATGAACACAAATTTACATAAAATTATTCAAAACTGAGTCAACAAACCAATTAGTATGCATTTATGAAAGGAGAAAGTATGTTAAGTGTGATCTGAACAACAAAGCATAGCTCTGCTCTATTTATGTTGATAAGAGCACCACAGTGTTACTTGCACATTAAAAAGAAATTAATCAGAAAACTACAAACTAATTATTACAGATTAGTAGTTTCATGTAATGTTTTTGGTGATACCATACATATTCAGGAAAATTTCTTAAATAAATCAAATTACTCTCTGCCTGGAGTAATCAAACTATACTACTTGCAAGGCCTGGAAATAAGTCCAAAAAAGTAACTTTACAACATGATTTCAAGAAAGTGTTGCTTTTCATTAATTACATCTCTTCAAAAATTAGTTAGTACAGCCTCTGATCTGGTGCTTTGACATATAGAATTATGTATATGTACAAGCTAATGCACTAGCAAGAAGTGTAGTTAAGCAATTTTACAGGAAAGAAGTTCTAACAAGCTCCCTCTCCCCTCCCTGTTCAATCCCCTGGATTTCTTGGGATTGAAAAGACTACACTGAAGAACAAAAAATTCCACTGAGACCCACATAATCTCAAAAATATTTACACAGAAAGAACTACATATCAGAGAATTTATGGGATGATAGTCAATTATTTCTGCTTATGAAAGAGACATTGTAAAAACAGGGTAGTGGCAATATAATAAACAAGATCTAAAGTAAAATAGGTTAGAAAGTATGTTTCCCTTTTAAATGAAGTCCAACCACCATTCCCTGTTTCTAGCTACAAGAAGCAATGCTTCAAACCGAAGTGTCATGCAGACCTTAGAAAATTTAACTGGTGATGCTAAAGACAGCTATAAAACAAGTACTGCTTTTTCCAGGTTGTTAAAAATGTACATAGTGAAAAATAGATTAAAAATACATTTACAATATCTTTCATCCAAATATTAACACAATGGTCTTCCCACCAGCTCACCTCCAAGAGCAGCAAAACTTGGATCCAGATGTAAAGGATTCCAATCCCCACTCAGCCGATACAAGGCAGCCTGCAGAAACAGAAAACGCGTCAGAACAAGCAGGAGTCACCCGGAAATTCATGACAGATTATTACTGTTTTGTTTGACAATTTTATCCACAGTGTAAATCAGAAGTGTATATATATGACTTTTTTAAATAACATACCCTCAATTTTCCAATAACAGATTCATGTTACAGGGATCAGAAATATCCTTAACTTTTTCCTTTTACATTATGATACACTTCTCTCATAGCAGATTCATGGGTAGCTGATTCCAGTATCAAAACCAAACAAAACTCCAAAGTAACACTCCAAGCTTTCTATAAGATTTTGCCTCATGTTAAATATTCTCTTTTGTTACTAAAAAAGCAAAGAAATACAGATTTAGTGTGTTTTATCTACTGTGAATGTGACTAAACCTGAGAAACTATGAAGAATATGGCTACTGTACTTAAGGTTTCTCTCCCTGTGTAGCTTTAGCATTTTCATTATCAAACCTTGTATTTGCTGTACACGCAGAGCAGCCAGCAGTCCATATTATGAGATATCAAAAGCCAACCTGTGCATATTTCAGAAATAAAAGCTTTTTCTCTGGTCAACAGATTACAGTGGAATCCAGTGACAAAATGGTAGTAGAGTGCTCTGTAGTAAAAATTTCCCAGAAGTACAGTGAAAATCAGTACATCACATTAAGTAAGAAAGATTCCAAGAATTTAGCAGCTTAATTATGATGACATATAGAAACTGAACATGGATTTAATTGAAAAAAAGCTTTTAAACGGAAAACAAATTGTATTTTAGTCAAGCACATTATTGGCCTTTGGAAGCCATTGTCAGTAAAATCTTTTTCCCAGCATTTTGAACTAGGACAATAAAAATGGTATGTGTTTATTTGAATGAGGGTAAACTGTACTAAACTCTGTTTGGAGGAAAGAAGATAGCAGACTTCTCAAAGGGAAGGATGGAAAAAAAAAAAAAAGATTCCTGAAATGAAGACTTTTCCAATACATGTCTAACGTTGTTTTTCCAACAAGTCTGAAGCAAACAGTGTAACTAGAGAGGGTCTGACCTCTTGTTATCATTTTAAACCATAATCCACCTGTTTTCTTTTTTTAATCTGTTAATATTCAGGTAATTCCTCCACCTATCTACAGCTTTAACACTAACCTCTACCTCTCTCTCATAGCAATTTTCATCCATACAACAAGTGTTTTGAGCCTCAGTTAAGGTGCAATGTAAAAATGGCAAGAAGAAAACCACACCATAGCATAAGCATGCAAATCTTAGAAAGGCAAACAGTAAACTAATACTTCTCTGGGGCTGTTTACATATTCATTTACTGTCTTTGAAACACTTTTCCTTTCAAAAAAAAAAAGACAACAGTGGATTTGAAATTTCTAACTGTAGCTTTACTTTTGCCAAAAAGGTGTATTTATTATAACTTTTTTTTTCAATTATCTTCTAATTAATCCTGTATTTCTCAGGCAAATAGTGAAGACTGGAAATTTAATAGTAGTGTGAGACTGAAGTTCAGCCGGGTCTGTGTTTGAGATTCTGAAAAGGACCAAAGAGAGGACAAATAATTTGCTAAATATGTAGAAGTTATAACACTATGAAAGCGATTTTTAGTGAGAGACACTAAAAATCTCTTTTCAAACAAATAAATTTTAATCTGACAATCTAAAGATAATTCTTCAACAGAATTCTATGAAGTAGGTTATCCCTTTTCATTACTCAAATTTTCTTTCAACAGTCTGAAATCTAACAGGAAATTGCTACTCAAGAACTAGAAAAACAATTGTCAGATATTAAATTACTACATAATTCAGTAACTTCATAGCTAAATTAAAATTCTAGGGTCTTACTGTCATTCTTCAATTAATCTGAATTTTTATAAAAGTTGTCAGGAGGCTGTTCTCACAAAAGAACTGTTGCAATAATTTTTAATTCTAGGTAAGTAACATTTAATTGCAGTTCTGGAAAATTCAACTTATGGAGCATAAAAAAAAGGATAAATTTCTGTGTTAAGCCCAAAATTCAAACCTAGATATGCAGCTGTTGCTTATTAAAACTGTAATAAGAACCATTTATTCAGAGTGATAATAAGCACTACTTTAGAGACAATACTTGCACCAAATGCTTTTCAAAATTACTGTAGTAAAAAATACTCATGCTCTGCTAACAAAACAAATATAGCAGTTAGATAACAACTGGATTCAGAGAATTAAACGTGGTCAATGTATTTAACTAAAATTTTGATATATGCATCTGGAAAATGATATTTGTCTTTTTGTATTTTCCATAACTACAGAGGCAGTGGTCACAGCTAGAACAAATACAGGCAGAACTGAATAAAAACAGTTACAGGAGGTTTTTTTTCAGATTCAGTGCAGCCAAATCAGGTTTGTGAACAAATTTCATTTACCACAATCTTTGGTAAATCTACATTATATAAACTACAGTCAACATGAAAATGGAACTGCTTTAATGCCTTGTTGGCTCTACTTTCTATATTCCTTCAATAAGGACATTTCCTAAGTGACAGCATTCGGGGAGAAGGAAAAAAACCCAAGCAATCAACCAAAGATGCATCCTTGGAGAATTACAAGAATCAAGTGATGTAAAGCATTAGATTGAAGTCAGTCATAGTATGGTTAACTTGTTCTCCAATTAATAACACAAACTGTCAAGTCTCATTTCCTAACTATTTAGGAGTTCTGCCAGACCACAAAAGAAAAGGCGGTATCAAATCTGTCTGTGCCAATTTTTCAGTCTTCCGGCAGACTGTAATAAAGGTCAGTGGTAAACCTAATGAAGAAGGAAGCCAACTATTCATGTATTTTCCCTTCTAACTTTTCTAACTGGGCAGAAAAATTCCTCTACCCAAAATCTTACCTTACCAAGTAAACGTGTGTATATATGAATACATGGACTTATGGACATGGACATGTATGTATGTATGCTTTTACAGCTTATTAGGAAAAAAGTAATCAAGTCATCTTGTAAAGAAAACATCCACCATCTCATCTGCATGTTCCAATGGGCTCTCATTCACACTAAGAATAGTGAAAATTTCCAGTTAATATAACAGTGGGCTAATAGCTTCAAGGGCTCAATTTTAGCACAGTACTTAAGTAATTCACCGTACATAAAACTTCTCCACCCTGCACTATTCATGCATTTTCTGTTTGTCCATATCAAATGTTTGTCAAATTTAGTATCAATTTACATATTCTGACAGAGACTTCACAAAATATTAGTAATTTTTCAGTAGCATGACAAATATGCAAGAAGCCTTCCCCTTAACATTGCCTCTCTTAATTAAAAGTGACGAATTACTTCATTTTGGGAAACTTCAAACAGATTAACAAATTTATAACCTTTACTAAGACATGTATAGATAAGGGGAAGAAACAAAGTCAGCAAGGAATACCATCTTGTCTAAACAAATTGACTGCCAGTACCTTTCCTTCTTTTATCAGCTCAATACACAAAATTCTACCATAATCCAAGCAAAATTCCATGATTAAAAAATTTTATTCTTATCTTTCCAACAAGAATAAACACAAAGGACTGAGGGTTATATAAAATTTGACATTAATAACAAACTTTCAAAGTAATTACTATTACAAACACTTTCTATACAACAGTTATGGGAGTACCATTTCTGCACATTGAAACTTGAACAAATGACAAGGTTACTGAATCTTAGCAAAGGCTTCACATTCCTTTGTTTGGTTTCTATCATCCTTTCTTGTTTAGTACTTTTTCTTCTGTCATGCTCTCCGTATTTGTAAACTTGCATAACACAATTTTCTCTATCATGACCAAAAATATTTATGCTATAAATAGGAAAAAAATCATCTGAATCACTCAGGAGGCTCTTTTGTGCTAGTGCCTGAAGTTCACTTAAATTTACACACTTTTAGGCAATGCTGTACTACAGTCTTTACAGAACAGGATATAAATTAGAATTTGTTTTACAACCATATTTTGATGGGAACTATCTCATACTTTTCCTGTTGCACAATGGCTTCTAGTTTCTCCTGTTTGTTGCTCATGCTGATGTAGATGCACTTCTGGGGTACTGATCCCACCACCTTTTGTGGGTAAGAAAACATAATTTCTACACTATGCTCTCAAGCGCTTCCATGTTTTCTACCACACCAGTAACTCTTCTGTCTCTGCTGACACACGGATTCCATCTCCACTGGGACATCTTCCCTCAAATACCATCATGCTGCCCTCATGTTTATCTCTAGTGAGCCTGGTTTTACCACTTTCCTGCTTCAAGTCTAGTTTGAAACTCATTCAATGAGTCCTGCCAACTCCTGTGCAAAGATCTTTTACCTCTATGAGACAGGTGTACCCCATCTGTTGACAGCAGGCCTGCTGCTGTGCAAACTGACCCGTGATCAAAAAAGCCAAAATTCTGCCACTGTCACCAGGCTCAGAGCCAGCTATTGATCTGCTGGGTCTTCCTGTTTCTTCCCTCATCATTCCCCAAATTCTCTAAAAACACAAATACTTACATATGCTTAGGATTAAAACACATATGAAGACCATAGAACAAAAGCTGGCTTTCCACAGGTAAGGATTCAATTCCAACGACACAGACAGTTTGAAGGGTCTTATTATGCCATCCCCAGACATAAAGTAATGCCTCATAATAACAGATCTACTGGCAACAGGCAGAAAACATTTTACAGTAGATTTTAACTTAATAATTCATTAAGCATTCATTAGATACTTCCCACGTCCCTCTTTTATTCCAAGAATTCTTTTAAGTAAGTTTTTATTGTAAAGTCCACTCTTCTATAACAAACTAGATTTCTGCATAATTATCTTTACAATTGTTTCCAGTTACACTACAAAGTGTAATTTTAACCAAATTTGACACTGAAAAACTAAACTCAGGTAGCTGCAACATGAGCATGACTGCAGGACTGAGAATGACTCAGAAAGGGAAGGTGACTCTTGCAGTCTTAATCACTGGATGCTGATAACACTAATTCAGGACAGATTTCCTCTTTCAGAGAAAACAAAAAGTGACTGTATGTTTGAAAAAAAAACCTGAACCACTTAAAAACTAGCAATTTCTTCACATTCTGTCAATCAATGCTATATTTATACCTGGTATGGAAGGCTTTACATAGCTTTTTTAGATTAGTCTAGGTATGATTTACTGAATCTCTCTCAAAATCTCAGAATGAGTAAAGAATCATATTCACTTATATAGTGTATATATATGTCTCTTTTTTAATGCTGGTAACTGTATCATATCCAGAAAAATCACCATTCAATGCTGTATGCCACTCATTTAAACATTCTCTGTACAATTACAATGCCTCAAACATTTATAAAGATTCTTGCTTTATAGATTAGAAACTACAAGGAGAAAAAGTTGTAACTGTCAGCAGCAGAAATAAATTCCAGCTCTCCAGTGGAAAATATGAAGGTCTAGTTTTTTAAAGCACCTCACATTTTTGACATACAGTTTACAAGCTCAAAACACAGTCTCTGTGGATTTCAATTTCACCTTGTGATGCTCAGACATCCTCCAACTAGTCCTACTCCCAAATTCCATCTTTCAAACTCTGTTGATGAATCCTCTCCTACCAGTCACTGATTAAGGAGCACCCATGTCTGAGTGCTTTGGGATATCTGGATGACAGTGGCCCATGGACCAAAGTATAGAAAATCCACTGTCAAACAACTGTAGTTCCAACCAGTCTGTAACCATGAGATAATTCTCCTCTCATTACTCCTTGTCAGAATGTAACTTCTTCCAACAATTAACATAGGAAAACTGACTTCCTACACTGTCTCAGTTCATATCTACACGTTTGAGCTTTTTCCTTGCATGTGGAAGGAGTTCTTGAAGAAGAGGGAAACAAACACACCATTCCTGCCTGCATCACTGAAAACTGTATTGTTAAACATTGCACACAAATCATATTAAGACTACAAAACCCACAACCTTTACTTGGAATTTTTATCTTTTTAGATATCTGTAACACTTAAAACACAATCATAGTTATCCAAATGTAAGCAACTTAAAAATGATAGGATATAAGTAAGCTCCTTCAACAGACCGGTATTAGGCTCAGCTTCATCAGCTCTAAAGAAGAATTTAAAAGTTCTTGAAAGCAAGAATGGCCAAACTGCCCTGACCCTGGAAGCCTTAGAGCAGAAGTACCATGTGCTGGAGATGTCCAAACTGTATGGAAAAGTAGCTGTGGCAGAAATCTACATGCGATAGCTCATATGCTGCATTGCAGAGTCTTAAATGGTTCATAGTTGCATGTACACAGCTGGTTCAAAAGCATTACAGGCTGAGACACCATGTTTTTCAGAAAATGTCTAAATGTTCCTTTTTACTTTTTTTGTCATGTCTGTTTCTCCCTATCATAATATCAGTAAGAAGCACACAGAGTCAGAATTCAGTGTGGGAGAATTCTTTAGAGAAATATATGATACTGTTGTAAGCAAAGAGAATTTTTCTACTGACAAATACTTTGTAAAATTACTAGATGTTCTATTTCGAGGAGCTGACATTAAAAAAAAAAACTTGGAAGTCCTCCTAACTCCATATACTACAGCTTTAGTTTTGCCATACCACAAACAAAACAGGTAGCTTTCAGAAAAAGTTGAAAGAAAACGGAGAACAGTAAAACAAAAATGACTTGGTGAAAAATTTTGTTCTGTGCACTACTGTTATGCTGTTTATTCGTTGTCACTACATTGTGTATTCTGAATATTATTTCTGATATTTGAAGATAAATAACAGGTGTTTGGAAAGAAACTTGTAGAATATTAGAACCCTGAGTTTTTCCATGAGCAAACCATAGAAGTCCACAACAAATTCAAGATACTTTAACTGTTTCCTTCCTCAAAAGTGACTTGTATTAGTTAAGGTATTATCCAGCACTGCAGCTTACCTTGCATGTCATCAGAAAATGAGTTCCCAAGAAATCAACACATTTAGGAAAAGAGTGAAAGCTATATGCAGTAAAAGTTCTCCAGAGATACAGGTCATTCCCTGCCTGTTATTTTTCATTGCATTAGTAACCATTCAGCAAAATCAGTTTGATTGATTAACTTAAACCCCCAGTTTGAAAACTGTCAGGACAAAAGCTCTGTAACTACATTAAACATTCCCTACAGGGTTGAAATTCAATGATTCATTCCTTGCTAATGGCTAATAGTCAAACACCCTCTAGACGTGTCTTGATCTTCTGTCAGGAGGTCTATTTTATTCAAAAGATTTATGGCAGTGTGTCTAGTAAAGTGAAGTTCAGGTTAGAGAGAGAGAACAAGCTAGAAAAATAACACCACACCATTGCACATCTCTACAGGGCAAGATGGAAAATTTGTCATCTAGTTCTTTACAGAAGAATTCATGAATACAGAAGAAATACTTTATGTCCTTCTTCAGCAAGATGCAATTTTAAGCTTTAAAGGTTTTTAGAAGATCAGATGCTTCTAAATTTTTCCTGGTCACTTTTACCTTTAAGCAGCTTACATCATGGTATGCAACTCATTCATAAGCACTGGCTGGAATTTAAAGAACTTCTCAGAAATGGGTACAGATCTGAGAGGCATAAACATATATTATACCTCCTGCAATTAGTCTTTGATGCTACTAACCGAAAGGATTACTTTTTTCTGTCAACGGTCACATAGAACAAAGACTTTTCAAAGAACTATAGGTGGCTGTAACCTCTCTTCTGCTGAACGCATGGTGATGGGCAGAAAGTTATTTAGCCCTCCATCCCCAGTGTCCTCCTCACTAAGCAGTGCTTCATTTGGTCTGCAACATTCTTCCTCTTGGAAAAAAACCCACTGCAGTAGAGTTAAAACTGAATAAACTTGCAAGGTAATCACAGTCATTATCTTCAGTGAAAAACAGGTGTATAAATATTTCTAAAATATGCATGGAAGGCTATTTATCAGATGGTTTACTACATGATCATGATATGAAGAGGGGAAAAATGCTAATTATGAAGAGCAGTTTAGCCATGTAATGATGGTAACAAAAACTAACTGTCAGATTTATCACTGGACATCAGCACAGTTTAAGTTAAATCAAAGGGCATCTGTAAACTGACTCTTCCAGTCTGTCTTATACTCCATACCAATTCAATAGTTGAATAGCAACAGTCATTTCTGCCAACATACTTTTCATTTAAACACTAAGACATTCAGAAATTTTAAAGCAATTTGTGTGCCAGCTTTCATTTTTAAAGAAAATTATGGGCAGTTATATGCCATTCCACAGACACATAAATGTAAAATCCTGGTAAATGTAAAATATTTTCCCAAGCTGTCTTTCCCATGAAAGTCTGTATCTGTACATAAAGTTCCCGAGTGCTACACATTCCCCGCTCCTGTACACCCCTCCTGTCATCATCACTGAAACACAGATGCTACTAAATAATTTGGTACAGAAGCCTTCTTGTGATTATCAAAGTCCACTGGTTGTGGGTCCTTTAATTTCTAACTAGAGAATAATTCTCTTTATATATCTACCTGTCAGAGAGACCTTAAAAAAAAAGCAAGTGAAGTGGCTACTCTCTGCTACTTTTTTATTTCCAAGAATCCATCTCACAACTTTCCAGGAATATTTCCCAACTTCTGCATTATAATGTCATTACTATCTTTTATCTTATGAACTTTGAGAATTTTATGCACAGTAACAATTCTGGACATAAGGGTTTAAGGCTCCGAATTTTAAATTACCATATGAAAAAGCAATCAAATACCACGTGAAAACTGATGAGCCTGGAATCAATTCCAATATAACCATGCAGTGGAGAATCTTTCCAACATTAAAAATAAATACTTTTAAATATTGGACTTTTAGAGATGCTGTATCTCATCTAATAAAGGGTCAGCTGTTAGAAAGCACCTTCCATTACATTTAGCCACCTGCCAGGAGAAAAGTATTCCCTCACCATTCCCTGCTCCTTTCTTACTTTGTCAATTTTCGATGAAGTCTATTGAGAAGAATTAGACACCTGTACCTCCTAGACCAATGCTGTGAATTTTAGGATGCATCCAGTACATCAGTGACATAAACAGAAATTATGATCTTGTCTCTCTTTCCCAGTTGAAGCGGAATAGGACTAACTTGAACTTTAAGCACAAGAATCAGGTGGACGAGACTTAATTACTCCATATATAATCAGAAAGAGGCTAAGCAGACATTGCAATTACCACAGTTCAGCTTATGCTCAACACTTTAATTCCATCTTCAAAAGCTACAGCCACCTGCCATGACTAAGTTGCTTTTGGAAACACCACTCAGTGTCCTAACATTGACAGCTCCAGAATTTCTCTTGTTTTTCTGACACCTGCATGTTTCCCTTGAGACAAGGTTATATTTCTTTGCACAAGTTTCTGCCTGGGGAAAGCAGATGCCTGTGAACCAGTGGGAATGTGGGCAAATATAAACATATCTGGACAGGTGTCTGTCAGTATTTCAGGTCTCCCCTAACTCCTCCTACTACACAAATTTAACTTTTTCAAAACTGTGAGCCACAAGCACTTCTTTTTTTGTTGTTACAATGTGTTTGTTTGCACTATGTGGTGTAAATTTCAGGAAGCCTGAACATTTTTTCAAAAGTACCACAGAATACAAACATTCATTTCCTCCTTCTACCCAAAATTTGTAATAAACAATTATAAAATTTCATCAGTCTTAAGAAAATAATGTTTTACACAGTATACTGAACACACTGTCATAAGCTAGAAGAAATTTTAGCTTTATACATACATATACACACATAAATATACACACATAAACATAATAAAAAACCTAAATACCTGAGGTATATCAGAAAACCTGAACTATTAGTTAACATCATTTAACATTCCTTTCTCCAAACAAAACAAAGATTTCCACACTTAAAGAATACAAAGCTTTACCTGATCAGCTGTTGTAACATCAGAAATTACAGCATCGGGGGGTCTCTTGGGTGGAACTGCTGTTAACTAAAGCAAAAATAACAGCATCATTGATATTTCACAGCAAAAATCTTTTATCCATACCTAATGCCAGAATATACCTCTTATGTATAAAAAGAAACAATATTTACCAATTTGGTAAGCTTCCTCCTATCCTTTCTAATTTACGGACAAATAGAAAAAGATATTTGGTCCAGAAAAGGTCTCTTACCAAGGTTAGCCTTACAAAGACAGTGATTCTGAGGCATCAGATCCTGCCCACAGTTACATGATTCACCTGATGAGTTTGATAACATTTCTCCCAAATTATCCAAAAAAAAGCCAAGCAAGAATTATTCACGCAGAAAAAATAGTTGTCTCACAGAATGTTAAAATGCTTGGAACACAGAAACAAGAATGAAGGTTTTAAAATAACATTTTTAAAGGCACAATGAAGAACAAAATTATTTACTTCACCTGCGGACTATGTTACATTACTTTTCACCTTTACTAGCTTCCAATGCCTTTTTGTTTTATACTTTTTTCTTTTATTTTTTTGTGCAATTACATGCTACATATTAAGGCCCACATTACTGCAAAAAAACTGTTCCTTGTACCATCTACAGCTTAATGGTTTCAAGGACATAAATCTTACCAACAGACTGACAGAGAACATCCTAGATCATGACAAATATAAAGGACACCGTAACTAATTCAAGCTATTAAAGTAGCAGAAATCTTCTTTTCTCCTCTACTTCTTGTGTTTTCAAAACAAACAAAAAAAAAAAAACAGGAAAGAAACTGGCATAAGCTCTAAAATAAAAGGAAGCAAATTGATTCTCGCCTGCAGTAAATTTACTTCTCTTAATTTGTGTCAGGTCTTTACCAAAGAAAAGTGAAAAGAAAAAAGAAACCAAGTACTGTGTAGTTTCATGTCTAATAAATCAAAGGGTCTTCCCTGTTCAACACAGAGCAAGACAACTTCCTGGGTGGAAGACTTAATAACAGCAGTCACTTCAGAGAATCACAGTGGACCTACACAATCAGCTTGATAACAAGAACATTACCTAAACATGCTTTCAAAACAAGCATGACTTGCCAATCTATTTACAGCTGGTTTAAAGAAACTCAACTTCACCTACTGAGCCATTAAAACTAGGCAACATGTGAATAACCAGTGAAACCCCTCTACTCGCAGGTCAAGAAACCCTCAACTCAGGAAGAGACATATGACTTACACATGTTGGTCACCACAGACCTCAACTTGGAAATCTGTCCCTCTTGATTTGCAATACAGTTTTCAAATACAATAAAAGCGTTAAGAGACAAAAAGACACACTATAACATATGTCTGTTCAGCTTGGGATTTCTCTTTGCACAGAGGGCAGTGAAACTCTTTTTAACTGAGAAGGTCTGCATGGAGAAAGTAGGAAAATTCACCATTGGAAACTGGCCTCTTGAATGCTGATGTATCTGTTGAAATTGCTGTATTACTGTGTTGTCTTAATGAGACTACGTTTGGGGGATATTTTTTTTCCACGGGAAGGAGCTGCCTGAAACAGGTATTCTTCATGTTTTAAAATGCAAAATAATGTATGTAACATTCTCAAACTTCAATAAATAGAGTAAAGAAATTGCAGTTGCCTAAAGTGCAATGTTTAACTAAGAAGTGCCAAAGCACTACACCAGACTCAATAACCATTATAGGTTAGCCTTGAACCAGTGTTTTTTATGTGCGCTGCTTATAAAATCTGATTGCAAAAGAATTAAGGGTTCCTTCAAAGACCTCGATACACTGTTGGCAAACAACTTCCTGTGAATTTTTTTATACTACACAGAGGCTCCTTGAAGCAGCAGGCATTTCAGTATCTGATTTGTAGTAAAAAAACTCGTAAGTTTATGCGCAAAAATCCCAAAGAACACCATCTACAGTATTTCAGATACATGAAACCTATGTATTTCATTATAAATGTTCAAAAACACTGAGCTTAACAACTGTTTATTACTGTAGCGTCTCAGGGCTCTAGTTGACAATAACAACATGCAGTCACAGCTGACACTGCCCTCAAACACAGCATCGAAGAGGACAATGTCAGGTACCCAAATAGCTACTTCAAGCATTTCAACATACACACTCTGTGTTCATGTGACAATGTTTGCTACTTGCTAACTCTTTGAAAACAGAAAAGTTCAGCTCCAAACTATAACACTACCTCTCCTTTCCTCTTTATCCTTTCCAAGCCTCTTCCATGCAAACACACAGATTCAGAAAGAGCTACACCTAGAGATCTTTTCTAGAAACTGCAAGCTCATCCCTAATATTGCTTTTCTACCATTTCAAATATTTCAGTGTAGGAATATCTTATCTGTGTAATGTTTATCAATTCACTTTTCACCCTAACTCTCAAAACAAAACCACTTGTTTCCCAAGACCTGAACAGTAACTTTTCACTCAGGCTCTGCAGTGAATAGAAGTATTTAAATTCCATCTGAGTTTGCACAGCCACACTGCTTAAATGCTAGTTGATACTTCCTAGTTCACATAGCAAATATTTTTCTTCCAGTGCTGACAAAAGTCTTTATGTGTTTGGGTTTGTGTGGCTTTACCTTGGCCTTTTCTGATGTTCGTTTTCCACCAAATCTTCCAGCTCCAACAAAAAACAAAGAGAACTGATTATAACACACTAGGTCCGTTCCACAATACGTATTCACTGAAAGACAAAGAACAGGAAGGTCATATATTGTCTTCAATCTCCTTTTTCATACAACTAGCATGTGTTGCTACAAGAGCCAAGTTCAGCTGGAAACTTGACAAAGCTCATTTTAACAACTGAGGGGACAGTGGTCACACTTTCACACTGCACTGGGAAGTCACCCCCCTAGTAGAAGACTAAGGATCAAATAATAACTTTATCTATATGAAAGCATTAAAATTAAAAAATGAGCCTTCAAAATAGTGACAATATTCAAGGTGCTAAAAATACTTCACCACACAGAACTGAAATTAGATTTATTTCAGCCTCTCAGATTATATTAACGACTTATTTAAATATAGAATTTTACCATAAAATATGATGTATTAAAAGCTATTGAGAATACCCAGTGTGTAAAGTTGATTATGAACTCATACAAAAAGAGGTACTAGCACCTTATATTAGAAGAGTTCCAGAGTTTAAGGTAACCTATTTCTTGTTTTGAACAAGTTAGACTTCTTACACTGAACTGAGATTCAGCTTCCTATTTCAGTTCATATCTCTTTCATTCCTTTACACCTTAGACTGGAATTCACAGTGCTGTTTTGTTAATAATGTTCATTTCCAGTTCTGGAAGTAATTCGGAAACCACTGAGACTCTGCTCACAAAAAGAACTTTTCCATGTTGCAGAAATAGACAGGCTTCATATTAGCCCAGTATGAAAGTAAAACAGAGCTATGAGGAATGGTCAGTAAAAACCTTTTACAATTTCATCTGACCACTGAAGGAATTAAAGGTCAACAGTGTTTAGAGATTCACAGCCTATAAACCTACTCTTTCTGTCTGATTTCCCAAAGGACCTTGGCATAATCACATCTAATGAGAGTAAATTCTGAAAACTACAAGTTATCAACTTCTGGAGACATTCTCATCCTCTAACTTGGATACAAGAGGAAGGAAATGGATTTCGTTTAGAGTAAAATAATGTAGACATAAAAAAAGGAATGTAGGACATGCTCTTAAAGATCGATGCTTTGCAGATGGGTCTAAACAACATAATGATATGATTAACCTTCGCAAAACCACCCACAAAGCACAAGCAAACATGCAGACACACACGCCTTACTGGGGGGTGGCAGAATATAAACTGGCTGCCTTCAGGCAGGAAAAGGTATTATTATTGCCAAGAACTTTGATCAGTTTGCATACTGCATTATTCTATCTACACAGGAAGAAAGTGTTCTTATTTCAGTATGCTAACTACCCAAGAACAATTACACTTTGATCAGTTTGCATGGTGCATTGTTCTACCTATGCAGGAAGAAAGTGTTTCTATTTCAGTAGGTCAACTGACCAAGAACAACTACACAGCCACATCTCACTGTGATATATAATAAGCTAAAAGTCTTCTCTGTGGAAGTTCTGGCAGTTATTGGTACAGGTAGTTAAAAAATGAAGCCTGATAAATAGGCTGCGCCCCCACAAGAGTCATAAACCACTTTACCATCTATCAGTAAGACTGCTCCTGATCCTTTGTCCAGAATATCAGCAACAGTTGCAACTGAAGTTAATTCTCCTGTAAGAAAAGAAGAACATGGACACATTTTAAGGTTATGCTTCAGGAATTAAGCCCACAGATCACTCTTTACAGTTTCTTACGAATTATCTAACCTACTAACTTTCTTACCTACTACTATCGTTACTGCTGCTGGTTTATTATTATTGCTGCTATTATTATTGTAATTTTTATTATCAACATCATCATAGCATTGTAACAGTCATATTAATTGCAATTGCCGTGACTATAACAACAGTGTCTGGGAATGTTTGCAAATCTTGGTTTGAAGATCTGAGTATTGTTTTGTTGTTTTGCTTGGGGTTTTTATATATATATTTATATATATCCTGAATTAGTGTAACAAACAACTCTCAGACGGTGTAATCTGGGAAAACTCAGCCATCTCTGAAAAGAATCTGCTACTGCAGTAACTAATATCTCGAGAATATTGACAAGAAGAAAAGTAATTGTATTTTAGCCTCCTTATTAGGATGTCCATTTGTTTTTTGCATACATAATTTAAATCTTGCTCTCTTACAGGCATATGGACACAATCAATGTTTAAGAATTCTTAGATAAACATCCCAAAAGTTTTATGATACAGCCTTAATGAAATGTTTTAAAGGTCTGGTAATAAGTATCAAATCAGATTAATAATACATAGGTATGTAGTGTATTTGCTTATTTGTATCAAAGATTATTCATACTTTACTAAGTATACTGTAGAAAAGCAACACAGGGGTTTTTATCTCAAAAACACAGTTTCAGAATTCCTTCAAGAACACAACAGGTTGCCTCTCTTGTCCCCCATTCCTTGTAAAAAGGATATGCGTTACTACAGTTTGACACAAATCCTCCCTATTTCCATTTACAATATGGCTACAGGAACTGTTGTCATAGTGAAAAACAAATCAGCAACACAGAAGGACTGACCTGAGGTTGGTAATGGTTTATAAAGCTCCAGATATTGCTCACCATGCAGCATCTATGTAAAGAAAGACAGTGCTGTAACATCAATCAAAAGATGGCTTTCTCCCACAAGTCAACACACAGCTATTTTAGAAAGTGTTCAGAGCAAACAAATTTTTAAAAAAATCCAAGTTTTATTTTTTTGTTTTTCTAACTTTTAACCCAAAATGTTTTCAAATAAAGTTTTAAGCTTTTATGGTTTAAAAAAAGTGTAGCGAACACAAAGTAAAACTGAATACCAAATCCATCACACATCTCATCATAGGAAGACACATTATACAAGTGAAGTAAATGAATAATTTCTTACGATGTAAGAATATAAACATTTTATTTCCTAGAACAAATAGGAACTTAACGGTATTACAAAAATGCTAATTGAAGTCACCTTTCAGTTATATGACATACAAGCAAAATTAGCTGCTTTACTCATCCATACCCTTGCAAGATCAATATTTAGGCCTTGAAGAGAAGGAACACCATCAAACATTGATGTCTGAGCAGGAATTACTCCAAAGCTGGGTAAACAGCAGAATTCTTCACTTCCTTCAAAGAGAAATTTTAGGTGGTCTGGATCCTTAGTTGACATTCCCACACCAAGTGCATATAGAATAGGCTCCAAGTGAGTGTATTTATACACGTTGGTACCCAATTCACGGCCAACAATGCTTGCCTGGAAATAAGAAGTCAGCATAAATCAAAACCAGTTAATACTGAACTTACATTCTTTCTGTAATTTTTCTATCAAACCTGACACTATAGCATTTTCTTTACAGTCACATGTACACATAAAATAGGAGTCATAAATATACCATAAAATATTAATGTATTCATTGCAATATAAGCAACCCAAGAAATCTAACTCAGAAATAAACGGTGTAACTTCATACAGCTGCACTCTCTCCAGTGCGTAAGATTTTTTCTAAAACAAACCACAATTGAAATAATTAACACCATAATAAGACTGAAATGAGGAAAAATTATCTATAGAGAAGAAGCCAGAGCAAAACTACACTGCCCAACTGCTCTGCCGCTTTTCTGAATAATACCCTAATTAAAGAGGCTTAACAGAACTTAAAAGCACAATTCTGCATTATGTAGTCTATTCAGCCATAGGTTTTCCTATCATCAATAGAAAAACAGAGATAGGATTCTGGAGACGTTTTTCATTTTGCTTCCTAATGTAACAGTTTAAACCTCACCTTTCTAATTGCAGACAGGAAGCCAGAGTACAAGCTGGGCAGCAACATAGGTCTCTCTGCTCAAGGTTTTCACCCAGCTTTGAGTGCATCTGGTAGACAGATGTACTTACTGTGTCAACAGAAGAAGAGACCACTGATCCAGAGCTTGTTGAATTCATAGAAACATTCCCTTGAGATTCTATCTGACTTAGAGCATCACTCAATACACTTATGGACTCTAGAGAAATGAATTGAAAAGAACTCACTTTTAGATAACCATACATGACACACTCCAGTTACAGACACACAACACACATATCAATCAGCAAATGAGACATAGCCTGGTATTTCTCAGTTCACCTTTAAACACAGTAAATATACACTTGCAAATTGAGCATGGCTCCACATTTTACAAGCATCCACACAGAGGAAAAGTGATTTCTACACAGATTCCATCAGTTCTGCACCCACCAGTCTACCACGACATCTATCTCAATGTGTTAAGGAGAAGATATTGAGCCCTATATGTTAAAACTGTCTGAGAAACAAATATCTGAAAATTACTACTGGTTTTCTTATCATGAAAATTATTTGCAATACAAGTCACAGGTCTAATCTCCTGACTGTTACCCACTTTCCTGAATCAGACAGATAGACAGAAAGGCAAATAACTCTGAAACCGAACAAAGACAAAATTATAAATTAGATGCTGCAGGGCTGAATTCAGCTATGGTAAAAGAAGGCCATCAAGAACAGCTTGTCCCTTGAAGCTTAATAGGGCTAAAATCAATATTAAACATTAGAAACAATCAAACAAAAGGTGATGAGAATCTTGCACAGAAAAATAAAAATGTGTTTAAATCAGAGGAGTGCAAAATCATTACTTAACTACCTTAACCCAGAGTCACTCCCCTCCACTTCAAAACCCCTGTGCACATACTGACTTGCATTTGCTGCTTGCATTAACATAATGCTGCTCCATCACACAGCACTACTCTAAACACCCTGCAAAATAACTGAATGCCCTCTTCGCAGAAAGCTGTCTTCCTAAACTATGTATTTCTTAACAGTCTCACTCCCAGAATCATTGTAACATTTGTTTGTGGCCTGAATTTTGTGAAGAAAAGGAACGTCTAACAAACAAACATATGTTGTCACCTCTTCTGCCAAAGACAAGCTTCCTCTTTGGATAGAAGCTCTGTCACAATATGACATGAGGTTATGACGTTTACACAATGTGAAAATGTGCAAAACAAGATTTGTAGTTTATAATAACCTTTAAAAGGTAATCTCTTTTAACCCTTTGTTCATTCATTAAATGGATAAAAGAAAAGCAATACAGAGCTATTGGGAGAAGTAACAGACTCTACTTTTTCTGCATAAACCAAAGGAAGGTTTCACATTGCTTTAAAATCTTCACAGGAGAATACAGGTTTGACCTCCAAGCAAACCTCTCAACTTAGCATGGCTACAAACTACTTCCATGCAGAAATATAAAGATCACTTTTAATCACTAAAGATTACATCATGTATTTTGGACAAAATAATTTGTCATAGTTAAGACCAACAGTATAAAGGTAACCTGTAAATTAATAATGGTGCAGAATACTACAACCTCCTTTTCAAGGAGTCTTTCTTCCAGAATGTACTATATGAGTGGACTATAGAATCGGTGAGCTAGCTAGTGTCTGGCTGAACACAAAGGAGATTACAGAGTCATAGAACAGTTTGGGATGGAAGGAGCCCTTAAAGGTCAGCTAGTTCAACTCACCTGCAATGATCAGATACATCTTCAACTAGATCAGGCAGCTCAGAGACCCATCATACCTGACCTTGACTATTTACAGGATGGGGCATCTACCACCTGTCTATGAAAAACCCGTTCCAGTGTCTAACCATCCTCTTTGTAAAAAACTTCTTCCTTATAGCTCATCTATATCAACCCTTAGTTTAAAGCCATCACGTCTTGTCCCATTGCAACAGGCCCTGCCAAAAAGTTAAGTACTAAAAGACTGCAAAAAGGTGTCACTGAAGCCTTCTCTTCTCCAGACTGAGCAAACCCAACTCTCTCCACTTTTGCTTTTAGAAGAGGAGTTACATCATTTTGATCATTTTTGTGGCCCTCCTCTAGCCCTCCTCCAGAGCTGGTCTATGCCTTTCCCGTGTTGAAGACTGAAGAGCTGGATGTCATACACCAAGTTGAGAGGAGATCCCTGCGAGGCAGAATCACCTCCCACAACCTGTTGGACATGTTTCTTTTAATGTATCCCAGGATAAAATTGACCATCTGGGCTGCAGGAGCACATTGCCAGCTTTTGTCCAACTTTTCATCCACCAGCATCTCCAAGTCTCTCTCCACAGGGATGTTTCTGATGCCTTCCTCCAGAATTGATAATGGGGATTGCCCTGCAACACCTTGCACTTGGCATTGTTAAAGCTCATGAGGTTCCCATGGGCTAACTCCTCAAGCTTGTCCAGGTCCCTCTGGATGACATCCCATTCCTCAGGTGTGTCACTGCACCACTCAGTTCGCTGCACCCTCAGCAAATTTGCAGAGGGTGCACTCAATCCCTTATCTATGTCATTGATTAACCTGTTACACAGCACTGTTCAGGCCCCTGAGGGACACCATTCATTACTGATCTCCATGTGGATATTGAGACACTCACCATCCAACCAGCACCTCCTCCACAGAACAGTTCATCTGTCACACCCGTATCTCAGCAATTTAGACAAGTGTTATGGGGGGCTGTGTCAAAGGCCTTAGATGTCTAAGTTCAGACAGATGATATTCACAGGCCTTCCCTCACTCACTGACGGAGTCACTCCACCACAGAAGGCCATTGGGCTGATTAGACAGAACCTTGGTAAATCTGTACTGGCTGTCTCAAATCACCTTCCTGTTCTCCATAACCTTCCCACGCACAGAGTTGAGGCCGAGAGGATGGTAATTCCCAACCTTCTTTCCCACTTTTTTTTAAGACCCAAGAAATATACAATTATAGCAAAAGGTATAATTTTGGCAGAAACAAACCCAGTAGGAAACTTTTTAATCAACACAATTATTTATTATTGGTATAGAGGTATTTTTTAAATTGTTGTACTATCAGAGAACTCTAAAAATCTTGTATGATCAGTACCTCAGAATGGCCTGTTATTATACAGCAAATCATTAGCAGACAGAAGGAAAAGATTACGCTGGTGAACAAAGGTTGAATATAGTCACAACAAAGAGTGTCTCTTTCCAAAAGTATTCATTTTCCAATAACAGGACATTACATATGAACCATATCCCTTAACAAGAGAGGAAACAGCACAAGTGTTTAAACCTTTTTTAAATATATATAAGGAAAGCTGACACTGAAGCTGGAACACTTCTCCTCTTATGCAAATTCCTCATACACATACCTTCAATGTGTTTTACATTAATTTACTCTACGTCAGACATAAGCTTTTAAGATGTGCCAGGAGTCAGACAATGAGAATATTCAAGTCGTTTTCTGTAAATAGATAGCTTCTAAGAAAACTAAAAATGCACTAGAATTTCTAAGATGCAATTACAGACCTTTAGCTGAAACTGGTTCACACTTTTAAAACTGAAGAAAAACTTGAGACAGAGTGCCTCACACAGGTCATAGATATAATAAATTCTGCTTCCCAGATAACAGAACAACACATTAACTTGTGCAATAAATACAAAAGAATGCTGTGTACAGTCCGCAAGACAGGGATGGCTGTCCTCTGCCTCTACCACAAGAGGCTGATTCCCTTTCCACAACAGGAAGAATTGGACAATGACACAAGAGCAAGTAGTACACTATGGAGGCAAGGAGAAAACACTTTACCATGCTGTGCATGGTGCAACTGTGACCTACTGCACCCTGCACCACACATCCACAAGCTTCTGCATCACACTTAATTTGGTCTTTCTGCTTTATGTACAGAATACAAAGTCATAAAGTCAAGTCTCTCTTATCACTACTACTAAAACGAGAAACAAGATTAGCACCTTGGATTACAGGGTTTTCTACCACTTTAAAAGCAAATACTCTATCTAACTGCTTTTATGGAATTTTTTCCTATTGCATGTAACGCTTGGTACACAAATGTTCTTCACAACATCTTATTACTCAAATTAAGGAAATCTGCAGGAAGACTTTTAACTTGTGGATGGTAGGTATTGTACCTCTTCATTTTTAATGCAAGTACTTTAATTAGTTTCCTTTACTTCACAGTTAAATACCTTCAAGCAATAAAGTACAGAACTTGACAGCAGAAGAAACTTCTAATAGAACTAAAAATTCTATTCAGCTAATGAGAATTTTCCTCAACCCTTATGCTGATTCTAACAAATACACAATACAAAAATTAATGCACAAGTTTTTATTCAGTATCTGTGGCTTGATGGCAGTGGAAGAAAAAAGATGTATCTGGACTAAGTTCATAACATAGCAGAAGCTAAGGCATCCATGCTAATGTAACATTTATGATTTCCTGACTGTAGAAACATGCCAAATTGTGTTGTAAGCATTTCTACTTCAAGTTCAAAATCTTCTTCAGTTTGTTCTCCTCAAAGCATCAACTGGCAGATGTGAAATACCATATGTAATGTTGAAGCAACTTTGAAAAGAAATCCCCACCTACAACACTTTTCTGCTAGCAACCCATAAAAGTAACATAGTACATGTGACAGGTCCTAGAACAGATCAGAAGCAATAAAGCTGTAATTATGTTATTATAAATACCATTCCATAGCAGAACAGAGAACATGTATAAACTTGCACAGACTTGGAAACAGGGTATCTGTAAGCCAAAGATCAGTAAGGTGACCTAGACCTTAGATTCCCCAATGTGCCAAGATGTGAGGGAAAGGACAAAGTGTGTACTATTCTGGTTTTGGTAAAGGCATCTAAAAACATATCTATAAGGTTTTTAACAAAATTTCCTAATGGAATTCTGAACCAACAACCTAAACATCTACTATAAGTTTAAGTATCTTTGAAATTCAATTGACATTGTACATAAGGATGCCTTTTGCCCTCCCACCCTGCACTCTTAAATGCTGGCAAAGGACAAAAAAAGTAAACAAAGCATTGAAAGAGAAAATAATTTTGGTCATCAGCCAAAGGGGTGATGTGACTCAAGAACATACGGCAGAGTAAGAACTTCTTTGCTGTGATATATCTCACAACTTAACCAGAGCTTTCTGGTAGTGAAATGTTCACCAAAAACCAAGATTGCAGAACTGAAAAGAAAACACAATCTCTCTATTACACTATGCTGTCTGCATGTAGGTGCAATTAAATAAAACATTGTCATTAGTTTGACTCTAATGCTTACAATGACAACAATGTCACTTCTCTAGAAACTGTTAAGATAAATCATGTCTTAATGATATAGGTAAGAACACAGCAGTTGCTTTAGAAAGATCTGACCATACTGAAACAGTAAATGATTAATGTAATATAAGAAAGTTCATTATCTGTAGATTTCGAAGTTTCAGCAAATGTTTGAAAGAAAGCATTCTCTTCCATGTTTTGCTCACCCAAGCTATCCACATCACAGAATCAAAGCATAGTTTGGGTTGGAAGGGACCTCTAGAGGTGAGCTAGTTGAACACCCCACCAACTCCTGAGTAGGGACATCTTCAAGTAAATCAGTTTGCTGAAAACCCTGTCTGACCAGACCTTGAATATTTACAGGCATGGGGCATCCACCACCTCTCTGGGCAACTTATGCCCCCATTTCACCACCCCCACTGTAAAAATCTTCTCTCTGATATCTAATCTAAATTGATCCTCTTTTAGTTTAAAACCATTACCCCTTGTCCTATTGCAGCAGTATACATTTGTCTCATCTTTCCCATATTTCTCAGAGGCCACCATAAAGTACTGAAAGTCTACAATAAGGTCTCCCAAAACATTCTCTTCCCCAGGCTGAATGGCCCCAACTTAAAAGTCTCCCTTACCTTGGATGGTTCTGGGTTTGCTGGCATTATCAAAGTCACACACCTTTTCCCATTTATCTCTCACTGCTTCAGGCGTCATTGGCTGATTCTTTCCTCTGACAATGGCACCCAAGGATCGCTCCCACCGCACTAATGGGAAACATCAGCCAGAGAGTTCCAGTAACAAAGAAAGGAACTTTTCATTTCTTTAGGTAACTTTCACCTAGGCCACTACCTTCAAGATGGTACAATAAGGGAAACATTTTAAGTACTCCAATGTAACTCACCAGAATAACTTCCAGCTGGACTAAAAGAGCTCACTGTGTTAACAAGCATTTAGGAAAGGAATAGCACTGGTTTTAAGTTTCACTGAAGTTACAACAGACTTAGTACCCTCCAGAAATACTAGTTTTAGGATTCTATCTACTGAAAAGTTGTAGCTAGTATGTATCTATAGACTTTCTCTTCTGACATGACTTTGACTACTAATGCTTAGGAATCTTCTGAAAGCATGGAAAACTACAGGGGAAAAGTGAAAACCACTTATTAGCTACAAAAGAAACTTAATACCAGTAGCCAGCACCTCCAAATGGTCTCTGAAGTTTTATCTCAATACTGTAATCTGAGACAAACTGTAAGGCCAATGTGAAATTAGTTCCATAAGGTTACAGATTTCCTGGACTGTAATTCTAGTACTTAATCAGTCCTGTAGCGTTTATCGTTAATTAGCGGAAGGCAATAAATAAGGCTTTACTGGTACCTCATAAACAACCAAGTTTCATTTCAGTAACTTCAACAATAGCCATTATAATGATGGAAAATGGTATTTTCTCTTGATCAAAGTGCAGATTTTCAGCTGTATTAAAATCTAACTGCTTATGAAGGGCAGCCAGATGTTCTATGCTGCTACCCTGCTTCTTCTAATCTGTTTACCACACTTCTTGGAAACACCATTCCAGTTACACACAACACCTGCAGACAGCTAGAAATGTACAAAATGGTTATCAAGTGCGGTAAATAAAAGAAAGCAGAATAACTTCCTGAATTAACAGCCTACTTCCAACCCACTGATGATAATCATGTAGGCTGAAAAGTTGCACAGTTCATGAAAACAGCACTTGTACTAGGTTCAATGGACATAGAAAAAAGTCAAGACATATCACACACTGAATATTTTTTCTTTTCATAAGTCCTCAGTATAGCCTGCAAGTTTTCCTTACATTAATATTTAAGCTAGCTTCTGGAATCACTAAGGAAAATATTGGTTATTTAAGAATACTAATTGCCTCAACATGCTTACATACTAGTATTTTAATAGAAGCATAAGTAAGGGTGGAAAGCAATGAGAAAGGACAAAATGAAAAATATGTCCATTTATCAGCACGTGATACTTTTATATCATAAAAAATTAAAGTTATCAAGAAAAGGCAGCAACATTTACTTAGCACCACAATTTCTACATCAAATTATGCCCAGGATCCAAGACTTAAAGTTACTCAGGCAATTTTTCAGTTACTATTAGTTGAAAAGCACAACAATGCACAGTTACCAGTTACCTGTAACCTAAGTTACCAGTTTTTCCCACATGAAGTTAAATTTTTGACTTTTAGTGAATGTAAGCAGTTTTATCAGAACCCCAGGCTTTTATTCATCTTCTTGCCCGAGTAAAAAATGTCATGAGCATATAGGTTAAGTCTAAAGAAAATTTTCAGTCTTGATGTCAATTCCAAAATAAGATCAATCCTGCAACATAAAGTACTTACATTTTCCAATCCACCCAGCTCCCACCTGTCAAGACAAAAAGAATATCATCAGCTTATGACATATCACAAAGCAAGGCTTTGGTAATGCCGGGAAACAAAACTATACTCCAGAACAAACTCAATATATTAAGAATTTCTAAACTACTGCTGGCTGTATTTAACTGTTTAGTTAAGCACCTGAATGTGATCAACATAAAATGACTTCCATCCAATATATGACTTAGCAGTTTGATGCCAATACCTGTAACGAGTATCATAACTAAGTTATTACCCCTTCCTGGAAGCTATTTTCTATGTTTGAATGATTCTGAGAACAAAAATGTCTTTTGAATTTTGGTATCTTTTCAACCTTAAAGAGTATAATAAGAATTGTAATAATCAAATTGGCAGCATTTTGACCACAAACCAGAACTGGACAAGGCTACTACTGCCTGAAGTACTTGTCAAGTACTGTATAACCAGATTGATATTTCTTCTGTCTATGCTGAGTATGTAGTTCACACATGGTAATTTAGTTTCAGCAAAAAGTTTAAGGCTGGACAAGATAAAACAAACAACTGACTTTGGGGGAAGGAGCAAAGGGAGGGAAGGAGAGAAGAAAGGAAAAAAATAAAAAAATTACCTCAAACAGACTGCCATTTTCAGCACAGCTCTCATGGCAAAGCCAAACTACTAAAGGAGCAACATATTCTGGTTTAAAAGCGTCGACCAGATCTAGAGCAAATCAGAGGGGGAATCATGAAACAGAAATACAGTTTTACCAAATTATTTAATCTATCACCCTCTTATGGACTGCAGAACCAGGAGAATTTTATCAATTGTGTTCTGTCATGAAAAGAGAGAAAAAACTAAACAAAACATTTGAAGATTCAATAAATATGAACATCTCATCAGATACATATATGCTGCCAAACCCCTTAACATGGCTTTTCAGCCAGAGAGATGAAAGCCTGTTTAACTGTCAGAAACACTGTTACATGCAGACTGTAAAACCAGCTAGACTTTCTAAATTTCCACCTGACAGGCAGTCTGAAACAATGGCAAGACAGCTACACATAATCCTGACGGAGCTGTACCTGAGCAATTTTACTTTTAATCTGTTAATCAGCTATACAGACAAGACATTATGAAAATAATTGCAGCTGCTGATTGTTTAAGAATAATATCATTTGGAAATGCTGCTTTTTCCAAATAATATAGAGAATTACCAGCCCTGCTACATTTACATATCAATCCTATTTTTGGATTTTCATCTAGCACAATAGAAAGCTATCTGAAAATGAAGACATTGTTATGGAACAGTGTGGTTGTCCAGGCAGCACTTATCACATATTCTATCCACTGTTTGATTAATAACTTTGCTTATTTTCCTTTTTCAGGTTTTAGAATAGTATTCTTTCAACAGCAGTAGATATATAGCTGCTCCTCAGCTAAAGGTCATCAAGCATTTTCAATTATAGCCAGATATTCCCAGATGAAGAGCTAGGAATGCTTTTAAGTGCTTCTTTAATAGCAAACCTAAGGTAAACAGAAGTTCATTTTTAGAAGTCCCACAGAAGTAGAAGAAAGTTAAATTCTATTTAATATGTCTTGTTGTAAGTGCATAGCAAACCCCTTAGGCTTTTCCGAAGTATTCCACTTTAGGCCACACATAATTTAGTCTCAAAATCTAGTCCTATACTATTATCATAAATGCTTGTAATCCAATCTTAAAATATTAAACATAGGTATCAGAAACTAAAAAAAAAACAAAAACCAACCAACAACAACAACAAAAAAAACAACTACACAAAAGATGCAAACTGCATTTAAGAGTCCTTATAAAGAACAACAATATGTGGGTCAAGTTGAACATACATAACAGCGTATGGCAATGAAAAAGCATGGTGCCTGCAGACATCTGATGACAAATAGGAAAGTCCTGACTAAGATAACAAGGATAATTTGATAAGAATCTGAAAATGTTTTTTAAGTTGTGGTGTTCAAATCATTCAAGAGTATTTAAAAAACTGGACAGGGATGGAATGAACGAGATAAATAAATCATCAGACCTGTAAGTATCTTACAGAGAGACCAAAGGATCTCACTCTTCTTAAAATTACTAAGAAAGAAAATTATGAGGCAGTTTTCATCATCCTATGTAGATAAAATATCTTCAGAACTTGCCAGCTACTGTAATCCATTTTACACTGCATGCTTCATGTATTTGGATCTTTTATAACCTATCGCAATAAATCACTGTAACCTACAACCTATAAGACTGTTAGAGTCATGACCACCTGGATTATTTAGATCTAAACCAGGCTACTTCAGTCAAACAAAATCAAGCATTCAGTCTGTGCATAAAATGCAAAATATATTACTCTCCAATACCCTATCAGTCTGAAGAATGTGATGATTCCCTTGGCTTTGAAATCTCCCCATAAGGGAAAAGAAGGTCAGGAGTGAAATGAAATAGGCTAATTCTAGAAGATTTTCTGAGAGCAATTTCCTTTAACAGATATTTTTTTTCCAAATTAATTTTTATTTTCATCATTTGCCAAAGTAATTAGTCAGTCTATTTATCCTAAATTTACACTTACACACAACTGTCTCCTAAAATGTTCCTTACAGTGAACTTCCCAATGCAGTACTCTGTCAAACCAGATCAAACATTCAAGTTTGTAGCTGTCCAATAAAGAAAAATTAGGCAACTCAGTTCAATATCATCTCCAGCTGATCATAGAACCACTAAGTACACGCATGACATGTTGCGCAAAAATCCAGTATTTTGCAATTAGATAATACTGTAACAAGTGCAGACATCTTATGCACATACCTGATGTCACATGTGGTGAAACAAACAAGCCTTTCCACTATTGTAGGAGGATCTTGGAAGACATTACAATTAAAGAGCCTTGCCACATGAAATAGCTTTTGCAAATGAGAAAACTTGCTTTATATCTTGTGGCAGAAAGGAAAAATGCCTCACAACAGACAAAGCATATAAGTTGACAGTTCAAGGACAAAAATAGAGTAGGAACAATAAATTGGCAGTACAAGAAGTGTAAAGGACTTGCATTTTCTAAGAGGTAAGAAAGTTTGTTGTGCTTCAGCTCACTGAAAATTATTCACCTTGTGGCATGACAGTCTGAGTCAGCCTGGATCCAGCAGTAGGAGCAATAGTGTTGCAGTGGATGTTATACTTCCGGCCTTCAATTGCAATTGTGTTTGCAAGACCCAAAAGGCCAAGTTTTGCAGCACTGTAGTTTGCCTGACCAAAGTTTCCATATATTCCAGCAGCTGAGGATGTCATAATTATTCTTAGGGAAGAAGAGAGGGAAAAAAAATAAATTATTTCTTCAAGTTATTTGATTCTACACAACAGTATTTTCCAGCTTTGGCATTATAGTCTCCATATTCCACAAAAAAACTATGCAAATAAGAAAAGATTATTTGTTGGTTTTGCTAACCATCAGGTAACTAATGTTATATGTTTAATGTTCAATGTTTGATGGATAGCAAACATCTCACAAATCCTGACACATTTGCAGAGTAGCAGAAAACTGTAACAAAGTAATGAGGCTTTCTGAGTGATATTGCAGCACTAGGAAAAATATTGTGACACTGGGTCCCATATAGAGAAAAATAAGTTATTTTCATTTCCATTCACATTTCAGGTGTTATTCTTACAACTAATAAAAGATTTCAGCACTCAGAAGAGAATTACTTTACTCAAAATTACTTCCCTTATCTACCTGGTAATATCCGAAGATCTATTCTCACATAATTCACCTTCAAAGAACTCTAATATGCATTAAATGCATGACAGAAGACAGGAAACTAAAGTCTTGCTCTTTCCTGTCCCCATTACTGCTTTGGAGGTGACTGAATTGCTCACACAAGAGCTCTAAAACCACTGCAATTCACAGCTGGTTTGAGGCAAAAAAACATTGTGCTGCAGGTCATCTCAATTCAAAAAAAATAGGTCTACACCTTTACTTTTAAAGGAAGCCTGTCATGCTTTGACACCGCCAAATGCCAGGCACTTCTGCCAGAGCTGAGCAGATGAGAGAAAAAAAATTAACAAAGGGTTCACTAGTTGAGATTAAGGACTGGGAGAAAATACTCCAAGGGCAAAATAGGCTCAACTTAAATGTACAAAGGGAATTTATTACTAACAGAGACAGAGGACAATCAGAAGTAAAATAAGCAAGCCCTTTTCTTTCCTCAACCCCTCTGGCAGCACAGTGAGATAGGGAATGGTTTGGTCAGTTCATCAAGATTTTCTTCCACTGCTCAGGGAGAGGAATCCTTCCCCTGTGAAGCCATGAGGTCCCTCCCACAAGAGACAGCTTTCCACGAACTTCTCAGACATGCATCCACTCTCACGAGCAGCAGTCCTGCCAACACTGCTGTAGTGTGAGTTCCTCTCATGGGCAGACAGTCCTCCTAAACTGCTGCAGTGTGGCTCTCTCTACTGTGAGGTGCAGTCCTCCAAGGATAGACTGCTCCAGCCTGGGAGCAAGGGCCCTCTCTCTATCTCTGGAAGCAGGGGCTCCAGAGATCTCTATCATGTTTTCCACTGGATCACATCCTCCTCCGCACATGCACCTGCTCCAGTGTGGGCCCCTCTCCCATGGGCTGCAAGCAGATCTCTGCATCCTCTGTGGATTTCCATGGGCTGCAGGGGCACAGCTGCCTCACCATGGTCCTCACCATGCCTGCAGAGGGATCTCGGCTCCAGCGCCTGGAGCACCTCCTGCTCCTCCTTCTCCACTGACCTAGGGGTGTCTCCATGTCATTTCCCTCACACGTTCTCACGCCCTCTTCTCAGGATAGAAAAAACTGTGTGTCTTTTTGTTTTGATTTTGTTCTTAAATATGTTATCACAGAGGCATTACCATCACCTCTAATTGGCCCAGCCTTGGCCAGCAGTGTGCCCATCTTCAGAGCCATCCAGGATTAGCTCTGCCAAACACAGTAGAAGCTTCCAGCAGCTTCTCACAGAAGCCACCTCTGTGATCCCCCTGCTACCAAGAACCAGGCCATGCAAAACCAACACAAAGCCTCATCAGATTCTGTTCAAATCTACTTGTAAACATACTGCATAACTGGGATCAACATAAATTCCATTTTTTTATCTGCCTCACTGCCCAGTAATACAATGTTTTTAATCTAACTAAAGAGATGTGTTGCAAGCACTGGTTCAATATGATGAAGAAAAGCTACAAATTCTATGTAAAGGAGGCATTTTGCAGATGGCACATGTCTATCTAAAAAGTGTGGGAACACTCCCTACCACTGTTATCTGAGCAAATACAGAAAAGGAGACATGGGAAGCATTATCCTAAATGGATGCAATTCCAGAATTAAGCTGTCTTTGAAGAAATAAGATTTAAGACTTCTGCTATCCTCGCAGTTCACCTCCCTGGATGAGAATGAATGCTATTTATTTAGGTCACAGGATGAGAAAACAGCTCACACAGTTTTCAACAGTTAAGATTAATATAATTAGTGCTTTGATCAGATTTTTGATAAAATCACAAAAAAATTTAAAAAAAAAGTCTCATTTCACTGCACCCTCAAAATATCTGATTTTACCAGTCCCCATTAATAGAAATGGTACTTTTTACATTGTCACAACTTCTGTTTGGGAGTCATAAAAATACATTTAAATATATTGGAAAAAAATCCTTTAAACATTTGGCTGAGGAAGTGGAGATGGGGGATCAGAACTGAAAAGACATTTGAGCTGAATTTGCTTTAAATGAGAAAGTGAAAGAAAAGAATGTAAGACTCCTCCTTCACTGTTTGGGCATGCATCAGTCTGTTATACCCTACTGAAAAATGCAAAACAGAAGACGCATTTTTACCTGCCAAATTTCTGATTTTTCATATGATTCCATGCAGCTCGGGTGACCAGGAACGAGCCCCTCAAATGAATTTTGTGAATTATATCTAGGAACAAATTGACATCAGTTTAGTAATTCCAGAATTTGTCTCCCAGCTTGAAAGGCACCATGTTTCTTCTTTATGACAAAAATGGACTCCCTACACACTCTGAAACTGTTACTAAAAGAATGATGCGCTCTTTTTTTTTTTTTTTTTTTCTGTTNTTTTTTTGTGATGTTGGGTTCTTTTTTTTTTTTTTTTTTTTGTCTTGACAGACCACTTTTCAGTACTTGCCTGAACATACACTGATAATGAAGGGGTTGCCCACCTACAACACCTCTTGGATGGGGCTCTCCTGTACAGAATTCAAATGCATTCAAAATTCCTGCACTTAAGCAGACTCAGACAAGAGCTATAGAAGGTAGACTATCTTTGTAAAAGTCTTCTCTGCTGGCTTATCACCATCTATCATCCCACTGAAAGCTTTGCTTTTTCTTCTGTTCCTTGGCACATCAAGTTAGTTAGTTCTGGGTCTTTTAAGCCTGTTTAGTATTCAGCCACTCAGTGCTGGCACTAGGAATGCTCTGCTCACAAAAACAATTGCACGTAATTCACGTGGCTCTCTTTCTTACTGCATTTGGCAACCAGGAGTGGGAAGAAAAACCCTTCTTCCCCTTTGGAATTACATACACCTACCCATGAATTGCAGCACAGACCTGGTTGGCAGCTTGCCACAAAGCTTGCAGGGCAAAAGGTAAGTCTTCCCTGCCTTCTCTTCTTTCTTGTTCCCATTGGAGGGATGTACATGTCACCCTTCACACAGAAAGTACATTTTGAAGTAATTTTAAAATCAACTCACCCCAATCTTCATCACTTATCCGAACAAAGGAACGGTCTCTCAGGATCCTAAAATGCAACATTAGGAAAACAAAACAAACACAAGATCAACATTTGTTTACACAGAAGGGACAGCCTACATTCAAACAGGACAAAACCCTCAAGTATACTCACCCAGCATTGTTTATAACAATATCTGAAATAAAAAAAAAGGAAACTAATTCAATGCACTGATAAAATACAAGCTTGTTTCTATTTTTCGACCATTTCCAAATATATACAGACCGGAACACTGGATATATAAATCATATTACATATATTCTATAGCTCCTTGTCTTGATTAATGAATTCTACCTTTGGACAATAATTACAGCATTATACTTTAGGACAGGCAAATCTCAACCCCATAGGAACCTCAATGGGACAAAGCCTGAAAGGAAGGCACAGCTGTGAAGTGCTGGTTGCCTAGGAATCCAATACCTGCAGGATGCAGCCATACAGTTTTGAAGCCTGCTTTGAATTTCAGAATGCCCCATTATGCAGTTTGCACCACCATCCTTGCTGCAGTAGCCCAAACGAAAACTAGAGGAGCTACATTATCACAAAGCTGATAAAGCGACCTGGATCATAAAAATTTCTTGTCAGATAGTTAATTAGGTTCCTGTTGGCTTTGATGATGTATATTTTTAGCTATTTAACCCTGAGTTAAAATCACCAAGTGGTTTTAAATAATGGCAATCACATAGTTAAAAAAAACTTTAATTGTTAGATGAAATACCTCAGGGTTTTCTTTTTTCATTTCTGTTAATACAGTTTGACCTTATGTAAGCAGAAGAGCTTCCAAAACATGAAACGTTGCTTTCAGCAACATCATTTATGCTAATTCTATGCAGCTAGTTATAACACTTTATAGACTCTGTGCTTTGTGACAGAAATTGTTAACCATTATTGAAGTTCCAAAATTCGGAAGGGCAGGAAAATAAGAATCATATACAAAGCTTTAAACTTCGGCAAAAAAACCAGAAAAGTTGACCATTCAGATTAAAAGCTGAAAGCCCCTTATTCAGATTTCACTGACTAGAGGCATCAAGGGTTGGTGAGTACTACTGTTATCAAAACGTATTTCATACGCGTCATAAATTGCACCGCTTATAATGGCTTTGCACTTGCAAACAAGTTCTAACATGAATTAAGCAATTGTACCTATCCTCCCAAAAGCCTCAAGGGCTGTCTTCACAAGCTTTTCACCATCTTCCACGGAATCTGTAACAAAAAAGTACAAATTCTCAAATAAAATTAACCAGATACATTGCACTTCCAGGATATTCACAACTAATTCTACAGAGTTAAGAAAAATAATGTACAGTCCCAGTAAAAACTAAATTAATCCAGCCATTATCTGCATGTGGCCTAAAGCAAATCCTACACATTAAGTCTAAATGGCACAACACTTGCCATTGCAAGAAAAACACAAAGTAAAGCAAGCAAGAATTAGCCATTCCCATTCTATCTCTGAAAACTGTGGACGGGCAGCTACTTAATACTTCAATGTTAAAAAATCAGATAAAAGAGAAGAGCATTAGTAGACAAATATTAATTAAAAGAAGCAATTAATGCACTTGCTTTTAGCATCTGTCTCCCCACTCCACATGGTATTACACCTGTTTAATGTATACGTTTTTAGTAAGCTGGGAGTAGTCTTTCACAAAGCAGCATTAACTTTTCATTTAACATGGCCACGATTCCTACAGATAAAGCATTACACTCATCTGGAAAAATAACATACCATAATTGGGTACTGCTTTCCCTCCTTTTGCTCTGATTTCATCGACAACTTTGTCAGCAGCTGAGGAGCTTTTGCCATATCCCTTAAAATCACCTCCAAGATCATTCACTGTGCATGACAAAGAAATAAAATTTTTGTTGTTGACACTCAGACTTCATGGTCTGTCCTTACCTCACTATCACACTGGCATTTACAACGATTATTAATAAAGCCTGCAGCATCTGGGTTTTATTGACAACTACAGACAAGAGAAAAATAGTAGGATATATGATTTTTTTTAAAGCAGTGCAAGATACATTATCCCTTTTTCTTTAAATAACATGGAAAACACAACTTTCTCCTCCCCTCCACCATGTATTCAACTTGCTTGCCCTGCCCAGGCTACCTCTGTAATTGTGTTGTAATTCAGAGATTAAGACCTAGATTACACCACAATCATATGCAATTTATTCCAGTCCCTAACAACTGCACGAATCCTAAGCAAGACCAGCAAGACTTTGTTCCTGTTTAATATAGTGGCTAAACTGTTATCAGTCAACACCACCATAGAAGAGATCCAGCAGTCTGAACGAAGTGAGAATAGCCTGCTCTGGAGCTTCAGATCCTGCTCATGTGGGATAATAGACCCACCTCAAACACTGAGCTATTCCAGGCTGCTCTCCACACTGGGGCACGCATCACCAACGGCAGCTGGAATGTACTGTTGCCACACTCTGCTGCACTCATGTATTTCCACATCCCACAGCTTCACAGAATTACCAGGGGAACAAAAACACTCCCAAAAAATCCTATACAAACACTGTATTTGGACAAAGAGCTTCAAAAAATGGTAAGAAGTTGTTTAAATGGGTTCAAAATGGAATTGTAAGAAAGCCAGAATTGACTGAATTTACATGCAACACTGGCATTCTGCTAAACAGTCTTGTTATGTGAACACCAGCTTAAAAGTTTCTGCCTTTTAACTTCTAACCTCAAAAACCCAAACACAGTGAAATCCACAAAATATGCAGGATAAAATAAAAAAAAAACCAGAAAAACAACCAACCATCAACAAACCAAACCCAAAAAAATGCCCAGCCTGAACCAGGAAGTACAAGTACCTTAACAGACTGATCCAAAAAATGGAGACAAAATCTCCAAGCTAATAGATCAATATTTAACAATCCAAACATGCAACCAACACAATTCAAGTGAGGCATTAGGGAAAATTTCTAAGTTTTGTAATGTGTTAGGACAGGCAACACAGGCAGACTGCTCAGTCTGCAACATCCATGATATTAAAGGAAAGTGAATCAGGAACAACACCTGGGGAAGAAGAGTGAACAATATGGGTGGTAAACATACACAAACCATTTTGTCTTTTTAAGACCTTATAATGCTCTACCACAGACAGGTTTAAATATGCTTATCCTACACTTCAATTTGCTGACAAGAACTTAATTTAATATTTGGTAAAATTTTCAGAGGTGGCAAAGTACCTTACACTGAGCACAGGCATTAATGGAATTGAAACAAAAATGAGTATGCAAGAAAGAGTTGAGCTATTCTAGGATTTGAAAATAGTAACTCCATGAGTGTGATAGAGCAATGAAAAAAAATCCTAACAACAAAATAGACAAACAACATTATTTTAAGCTCAAGTTTTACATCATGCAATTTTCACTTGAAAACACACAGCTGAAAAGAGCCTGTAGTAGTTCTGGCATAGCACAGTTATAGTCTGAACCTGGGAGAAGAATTCCTCTAAGAATATTATTCTGTCATTAGTGGAGTAGCAGAAGCAAATCTGAAGGGTGAAACAGTGCAGTGTACCTAACATCTACAGTACAAGTTTTTTAAACAATAAGCCACCTGATTTCTTGCAGTAAATCTGGTGTCACAAACCAAACACACATGAACAATGTAGGTGTGCTGATAGATTTCATCTTCTGGTTTGTTTTTAAAGGACTTACGTAATTCAATACCATTTCACTATGCAAACAAAAATACAATAAGATACATATCAGGAGAGATGCTTCAAAAGCATGACTCTAAAATGGCAACAGAAGAGCCCTCAGACAGACCAGAAGAAACAGTAGGTCTAGACATAACATAGGACACAAGACAAAAGCAAATCACCCTTTCTTCCTGCTTTCAACCTTTCCTGATGAGAGGCATGAAAGACATGAAGAACAACAAAAAATAGTGTTAGCAGGCAGCCTTTGGGTCATGAGAACAGGGAATTTTTCACCTACTTGCTCTTGTCAATCTAACCACACTAACAGCAACTCACTCAACAGAGATGCAGGACTGGACAAAGGTGTCATGTTGGGGCCTACTGTTATTCTTTCAACTACTCACAATATTCTGCCAGAGTATTTGATCACTGTTCTTATAACATACCTTCATTTCCATAACTTTTAAAAGGGAACTTGTTTTAAAGAGACAAGGCAGATATGAGCCTCCTATCTGCCTGAGTTTTAAAAAACTAAATGTTTATATAAGTAACTTTTCAACTCTTTGAAGTCAGAATTGTAAGAGAACAAGAGAAACAAATAAAAGCATGTAGAGGTAATACTGCTAGACAAGCTGAAGTGTGGTGAAGTTTCTAAAAGGAAACAAGAACTTGCCCTCATAGTCAATTCTTAACTTACTGTTTAGTTATTACACAATAAGGCCAAGAGATAAAGGAGAATTAGCTGTGGTCAGACAACAGAATACATTTTCTTTCAAATCATTTTGGAAAGTCAGACCACCAGAGCGTCAATACAAAATACTTGGACTGCTTTAATGACACAACTTTCACTAAATAAGAACTCAACGTGAATTATTCATGTACATGGTAAATACAGCAAGTATCAAAGATGCCAATTAACAGAAAAAAAAAAAAAAGAAGAAAAAAACTCTAGATTTTTTGAGGTTGTCTACACACACACTCATTTTTAATCGATGAAGTAAAACCAAACAATTTTAAAGAAATTTTCTAAACTGAGATTGGGATTGTCATAAGAAAACTACAAAAAAAAACCACAGAGCAAGTTCTTGTCCATAATCTCTTTAAACATTTAATCATGTTGATCAATTGTTGATGAACTATTCAACAATACCTGCAGAAATTCATTCACAGGCAGCAAAATCATAGAATCACAGAATTGTTTAGGTTGGAAACATCTTGTAAGGTCAAGTCCAACCGTTAGCCTAACACTGCCCCGTCCAGGAGTAGACCATGTCCCTAAGTGCCACATCCTCACATCTTTTAAATACCTCCAAGGGTGTGCACTCAACCACTTCCCTGGCCTGTTCCAATGAATAACTTTTTCCTAAGAGCCAATCTAAAAATGGCAATGCCAGCTGCCAGTGAGTACCCAAAATGCAACTTAACCTTCAAGATTGCCTTGTGATACAGCATTTTTCACAACTAAATATGCCCTGCTAAGGTTCAACCAAGGAACTACAAAACCACAAGAAATCCTTTACTATTTGGAACTGACACAAAGACCTGACAGATCTTCAGTCCCACCAGCCGCAGAAAGAAACAATGTTATTGAGTTACATTACAGTAATTTCTTTCTTGGGAGAAGGCACTATAAAACAACACATTCCCATATTCAAATGGTTGTACTGCAAAGCTTCTGAGCAGTATTTACCTAAGACAGCACACTCTCTGGCCACAGGTTGCAACAAACACCTGTCTGCAGAGATGAAAGTTAAACCTAGGAAATGATCTTACTTGAACTGGCTTTCCAGCGAAGGTGAGGCCTTGGACAAACTTGGGCAACTTGTTTCATAAGAAAATAAAGCTTAAAGGCAAAACTAAACAATGAAAGATAAGACAGAAAACCATTAAATAACAAAGGTTACTATCAAAAAGGGCATGGACTGTCGAATGCAAGCTATGTGAAAAGGCAAAGGTTATTGTCTAGATCAAGCCAGTTAAGATAAACTTACCAACTACTGAAGCTCCTCTTTCAGCAAAAGCCAGAGCATATGCTCTGCCCAAACCTAGTTTAAAAAAAAACCAAGAAGTTAAAAACAAGAATGAATTTGTATCCTGGATCACAATTCAGACAAAAGCTACACAAAAATTACTTGCATCAAGAAAAATGCACCAATTCAACACAAATACCCTGCAAGTTCAAAGTCAAACATTATTTTCCCCAGGAGCTCAAAATAAGAGCAAAACATAAAAGTAAACAAACAGATAAACAGTAAACAAAACTTTCAGTCAAGAGGAAAGAAAACCAAACCATGCTTACTCTTTTTTACTGAATTCAACAGAAGCATCTGGGAAAGCTGAGTTTGTGCTTGTGATTGAAAAATACACTTGAAAGGAAGAACCTTTAATGTCCTAATGTAACACTGAAGAAGGAGGGGATGTTTCAAGTTAATTAATTACGTTCAAAGTGAATAAGATACCTTACTAGTTAAAGTTAAGATCTGAAAAAGAAATTGGCAATATTTAACTGAAGATGCATTGAAAAAATCATTTGGATACAAAGGAATGCCTAATACCTCAGTTAACCAAACAGATACATAGTTTGCCTATCCTAAGACTGTAATTCCTGCATCGCATATAAAAGCAAGAATCCTGACTCTTCACTTTGGCTTAATTTCTAATTGGGTTTGACATTTGTTACAATAAATGATTTACAGATATAGTATCCACTGTACCAGTCAAAAGTTGTTGGGATTAATGGCACTGATCCTTTTTTTACTCATGTCAAAAGAAAAGGATATTTGAATGATCAAAAAATGATCAGTTAGAAGAAAGTTTCTCAGAATGCAAACAGTATCTCTTCGCACCTCATCAGGACATTCAAAGCCAGTTCTTAAAAAAAAAAACGGGGAAAAAAATAACTGTACAGACTGCTTTAAAGCACACTAATCTCACAGCAACAAGTTGAAGATTTCCTTAAGACTCCCTTAGGCCTCTGCAACGAAGAGTATCACATGTGAGGTGCATATACATCCACTGCTCAAGTAACCCAAGTCCAAGAAAACCCTTTTTTATTTTGAAAAGCCACTGAGAAGTGCATAAAACCCAGACCATGTTATATGTGCTGATCTTCTCAACTGCTGAGGAAGGATTGAACGCTTGAAAAATCAAAACTGATCTTAAAAAAAAACAAGACAGGTTGCATAAACAATGTCCAACACAGCTCAAAGTGAAGACAGATATTTTTAGATATGTGTGTATGCGAAAGCAAGTATCACTTTAACACAAATTAGTGATACAAATATCTAAATAAATTCCCAGTTCTGATCTGTTCACCAGCATCCAAAAGATCAATGCTGAAAAACAATGCTATTAATAATGCAGTCTAACTATAGTGATGTAAATTAAATAAAAGCAAAATGAGAACTAATCTGTAGATAATAGGACCTCCCTTAATCTTGGCTTAAATTTAATCAACTCTTACTAAAAAGCTGTTGTGAAATAAAACATACAAGAGGAATTTTCTCTATTAACAAGCCATTTTCAAGCAGTCTAACCCTATGAGTACAAGGGTCACTGTGAACACACTTATGACACACAACTTTTACTCAGTGCAATACTTTTTAGAAGCTTTGTTACTGCCACAGTGACCTTGTTTTGTTATTGTGAAAGGTCTTAACCTGTTCTGCAGTGAAACTTACTATATAGGGGAAAGGCCACAAACATAGATCCGGGAAAAGCATAGAAGCACCATTAAAAACCTGGTCTCAATTATTATCAGGCTGGTAACCTACAGATGATGTTCATGGACTGTTCAATGCTTTCCAAAACATCTTCTTCATAAGACATGACTCAGTCTAGGGCCCCAAAATGACTCCTCTGACTACATGCAGCATCACAAAATGAGAGGAAAACTCCACCGTGGGGAGGGCAGGATGGCCCTGAAAAAGCTTCCTGAAGAGGTCATCACAAACACAAACTTTGCCTCTCACTCATCCACACTGACAGCTCGTATTTTTGCTTAACCATCACAGTAGGCAAAGGTCAAAGCATAGATGCAGAGAAAGAAAAAAAAATAATAATAAAAGACGAAAGAAACAAACCACAAAAAACCCCAACCCTACTCCATAACAAATACAAAAACCTTTCCTGGCAAAACAAAGCATTCCACTGCAGACCACGTCTCCTGGAGAGATCAAGCCTGCAGACCACCAACAGCGCAGGCCAGCCCTGCTGCTGACAGATCTCTCTCTCCCTCTACTCCCACCTGCCTGCAGGCCGGCGGCTCCCGGGAGCAACGCTGGCAGGGAAGGCAGCAGCAGGTGGCAGTCTGCTTTCTGCAGCACCGATGGCACACGTGAAACCCCTGGTGCAGCAGCATTGTGCCAAGCCACAAGGGTCACACGCCTCAGCCGCTAGGTCCAAGGCTCAGCTGGAAGGAATTAGGATACAGCGCTTGGAGGAGGACATCCATTGCTGAGCGCGGCGCAGCTCCCCGCGTGTTTAAACAGCAGAACTCCCCCACGTTCGGAGAGGTTACCAACGTGGGCAGTGCTGGGCCGGCCTCGGACGGCAGCGGCTCCCGAGGGCAGCAGGAGGCACGGCCCTGACCCCTGCACAGCATTGGCACGGCCGGGGCCGGGACGGACAGCGCCTCCCCCGCAGCCCTGCTTCTCCCCTCTGCGGAAACAACCCGCTTTCCCCCGCCAAAGCCGGACCGGCTGCCGCAGGGGCACCTGCCAGGGCTGCGGGCAGCGGCGGCTGCGCGGAGCCCGCATCGCCCGGACTATTCCCCGCGCAGCTCCGCCGCCTGCCGCTGGCGCGGAAATCCCGGCCGGAGCTCACCTCCTCCAGCACCGGTCACGAGCACCACCCGCCCGTCGAACCTCAGCCCCGTCGCCGCCATCGCTCCGCTTCGCCCGACCCCGCTGCGCCGCCCGCCCCACTTGCCCGGCCCCGGCCCGCCCGCGGGAGCGGCAACATGGGGCGGGGAGGTGCGCCCTC
>VWYO01025924.1:112123-137622 GCA_013400275.1 Rhadina sibilatrix | reverse complement strand
AAAAAAAAAAAAAAAGAAAAAAAGACAGTAAAACCGCACAAGGACTAAAAATGAGAACTAAAACAAGAAGTAGAAAGACTGGCAAATAACCATATGTCACATTCTGTGGAAATCAGGTGCCTATTTGCACTACTATCAAGTTACAAGTAAACAGATTTCTGCAGCTCAGCTGAGTCTTTATTAATAGATGGACAACTTGAAATACTTCCTGAAAAAACGGGTTTGGTGCAGTTGCTTCCTGAATTTACAGCCATACTGAGATTTAGAACAGCTAAAAATTCCAAGAGGTTCTGCTCATAGAATAAATCCAAGCAGCTCCTTTAATGAAGACAAAGGTCTTCACAAAAGGTAAGTTACTTTTAAACTGTGCCTTCTAAAATGGCCTCTCAAGCTGCCACCAAGGACATTTTACAGTTCTTAGTCCCAATTGCAGAAGTTTTCTCCCTGCACAACATACGTTCATTTCCCCCAGATAAACAGCAGAGTTCCAGTTGTCTCTCAGAAATACCCACTCTGCCAGCTTCCATCCCAACAATCCCAAGAATGCAAATGAAAGCAAAACACCACAGGTTTAGACTGTCTGTATTTCATGGTGAGAATTCCTCCCCAACTTAAGTAATGAATAATTTTAGTCAAAAATACATGAAGTATGGAATAACCTTCTGTCTAGAAGCAAGATGAAGAACAGTCAACTAACAACACAAACACCTTTTCCTGTAGTTTGTACTCCTCTTCAGCACTCACTTTCCTAATCAGAAATGAGGTAGGAAGTGAAAATACCCCAGCCAAGGTTCTCCCAGCTCCAAACAGTAGCAAATACTATTTTTCTTTGATACTGTTTTATAAAGGTTCTCATTCCCTGTTTCCATATTTTGTAGCATGAGCCTCTCAGTTCTAGCTTTGGGGTAAGCCATAGATTACAGTGTCACAGGATACTGGAACTGTGGGATTAAATATGTTGTCTTACTTAGACAGGGCCAAATGCCTGTGCTTACAGCAGGCAGTAGTCCTTATCACAGTGTGGATGGCAAAGCAAACTTAATGAGATCTTTGTCTCATCACAGCCCTTCCTTCCAGAAAAATGCTGAGCTTTCTTTCCACATTTCCCTGATAGTTTCTCATATGATAGCACAGCAAATGTACCTTTGGGAGTGTCCATACCTCTGAAATCGAGTTAGGCAGCATGTAAATGAGACAGCTTTTTGGTTGGGCAAAGAGACTCATTTTAGTTCCAAGGATGAGATAATTTTTCTGTTGCTGAATTATCAAGATCCTTGAGATACAGAGCCAGCTCTCTTGAAAGCAACAGCTGATCTCACGCCGTGTCCCTGGACTCATACACTTATTCCCCCTCTGGCTGAAAGCCTTGTGGGTTAATAAACCAGTTGGCCTCAGTCTCCTCTGTTTCTGTCATCTCTTAGTAGGCTTAGCAGACGTCTGGGTCTTAGTAAGCCCAGTCCCACGGTTGTGATGCTCCACAAAAATAAAACCCACCCCTAACGGGCAAAGCAAAAAACCACAGTATCTCCATTCCAGTCAGTGAAGTAAACTGAAAGCATCAGCTCGGTGCTTCTGGAATGGGGAAAGTCTGTCCTTTCATGTCACAGAATCCTTTAATTAACTGTAGGCTATCAACAGCCAAGGGACTTTCTTCTCAGAACCCTAGCCAAGCCCACCTACTGAAATAAGATTTCCCAAATAAAAGAGTAAATCCTCCTCAAGAAAGCCAAGTAGTTTTTCAACACTACTTGGTAATGGACCATAACTAGTGCATTTGTATTCCCACACAAGAGAAGAAGAGTTTGTGGTATGGGCCCTACATGATTTATTCCATCTACACCGCCATATTCCCTGTACTGGAAAACCCTCACACAACTTATATATAACAATATTTTTCATCCACCATTAGCTGCAGCTTGGCCAGGAAAATCAACAATAAATGAATTCTGAAAAACGTACTTCAAAATGTCCCACAAATATCTTGTGAATGAACAGCTTTAGGTTGCTACGAGGTGCCAGTGGAAACTGGAGAACAACTGTGTGAAAAGCAAATAATTTTTCTCTTAGAATGATCTGAATTTATGAAAACCTTCAGAATTATATCCACAAAGAAGTTTCCTTATAGGACACAAAACACCTACTGAAAAAAACCCCAAGGTATCTAGAAAGCACAATATAATGCACAAGGCCAGCTGCTGTTTTGTTTCTGCTCATATTTATGTGCACAGTAAAACCACATTTTAAACCCAAATATTTAGTACAAACTGAAATAGGAATTAATTTGTCATGAAGCCAATGAAAAGCATGACTTTAAAATCCAATGTCAAGATTTTTAGAGTAGACAGTGGAAGGCCTTACATGTAAAAGTAATTTAAATCTAAATCACAGTAACTTTAGGAAGCTCTGCCTTTGTCCTCCACCTACCATACCAAGACTTTCCCACCGGGGAGAACAACAAATAGCAAATAAGTTTTGATTGCTTGGGAAAACTGGGCAAGCAAAGTACCTTCTTAATTACATTATTCTTAATAATTAAAGTCTGCTTATTTGTTTGATACTGTGTAATTATTGTACATCCGAAAGTTACAAGACACCTCTTTTCAATTTGCTCCATAATAGAAAAAAATGCCATAAGGGATGTTTCTCCAGAAACTGGTGTTGTTCTAGCAAGTAGAAATTTACAGATGGTTAGAAGATATACATCAAGCACCTGTATTTCCCAAGCTCACAAGAAAAAGTGTGTATTGATCCAGGAACATCTTGCCCAAAAATCTCAACTTTAAAACTGGAAAACAGAACTCTAAATAATAAAACTGAGTAGTAAGAAAAGAGAGGTCACTTCAGCAATTGTATTTCAAACATTAAGAAAATTTGATTTGTTACACAGACTGAGCACTATCATAACTGCAAAAGAAAGCTTTTTGGCTTACTGTGCATGGAGATACTATTCCTTTGTTTTTATAGACATAAAAACATGTTAACCTATAATATTTAATACATGAATTCTAAAGAATGTAATATAATTTCAATGGCAGTATGCAAAATTCAGCATGAAAAGATTAGAATATTAGAATGGATAATTATTTCAGAACTTCTTTCAAATGCAAGTTTTCTTGTTCTGTTGGATTTTGTCTTTTTTTTTTTTTTTCAGAAACTGGAAATAACTATATTACTAAGTCTAAACGTTCTGAGTAATAGTTACAGTGTGGTTTTGCACAGCAATTTGGTTTTAAGATAAATAGGAAACTTCTCCCTCCCAAAAGAAGTTTCTTTTATGTGAAATGCATAGAGGTAGGATATTACAGAACACTTCTGGACAATTATAGTATATTTTGAGAGTTGTTTTATCCTGAGGACAGATGTTTGCCAGTTAACCATGAATATTGGCTGACCTGCCCAAATCTCAACAAGAAGCAGTTGTAATAAAGTTTTTCTGCAAATGGTTATGCAAACAGGAATCTTCATCTCATGTATATAAAGTATACCCTCTGTAATATATTCAAAAGCACTTCTGGAGGAAATAAAAAAGGCCTAGAAATATATGTACTGAAATCACAGCTAAATGCTTACCACACTGATGAGGGTATAGATCATAGCCAAACCAGTATTGACAGCTAAATCAAGATGTAGACTATTCTTTTAGACATCAAATTACATTGCCAACCCAGCCCTCTCCCCCTCAAACCCAAAAAGCCCAAACCCAAAAAACCCCAGTGAAACAGAAAAGCAATGTTTGTGTTTATTTCATTAGGTGAAGCAGGCGATGTAGTCTATCTACTCTCCTCCTTAGATTACCATGTAATGTAATCCTGGGGTAAAAACAGTAGGAAAGAAGTTGACCTGTCTTAAGTGTCAGCTGCTCAGAATGGCAGCAAAAAGCAAAGGAAGGCTGTGGTAGGAGATCACCAGAAAGCCAATGCTCATTATAGAGAGACCATCCAAGCCCATGCAGTGTACAACTTAACATCCTTCTCTTAATGCTGTCCTCTCTGACCATGAAGTGGGGTGGATCCCTCTCTGCTAGACCCTGAAAATGAGCACACTCTGGTCCCTTGAAAAGCTACATGCAGACTTCCATTTTACCTTCAGTCACATTATAGCCATTACAGCTAGAAGGGGCTGGAAAGTGACTGAAGCCAACTGTCATCACAATCACTTCCCTGTTATCTTGTGAAAATGTAATCTCACTAAGGAGAGATATGAGAAAGCAATTGGCCATCTCCTCACTCCATTGTTTTACAAGAATTTATGGGTGGGGTTGAATTTTTTTTTAGAAGAGACATGACTTGATATTTTCCTTTCAGGAAAAAAAAAAACCAAACCAAACAAAACCACAAATCACTTCACATCAGTTGCTGAACGCTTCCAGATTCCTGATGATCTCTGTACCTCCTAAATGGAGATAAATCTCAAGAGAAATCAAGGCCAAGAATAAGGCTTGTAATTTACCCAATTGTGTCTTTTTGTCTGTGCATACAAACATCATTAAGGGTTGGCCAGAAGTTCCAATGAATCCCTTCTAAGGGGGCCCACACAAAATACCCCTGATAACCTCCCTGTATTTTGTTTTCATTATATGGATGAGATCATGCTTCTTTACGTGTTGCAAAATGTATCCAAGGTCTGATTTAGCACTTTTTCAATGCCTCTAGAAGGCTGTAAAATTAGTTTTAAGTTCCAGAACTTCAACAACATGTATTTTGATGGCATTAGGCTTTACATATTAACTAAGCATTGAAAAGACATTAAAAATACACATCACCTGAGGTAGTGATAAATGTCCATTGTAAAATGAATCTATGATGACTGGATTTTAATGTATTAAAAATTATTACCCTATTAAAATACAGTATTATCAATTTTGCAACACTAAATTATGGGATTATGCTACCCATAATTAAACAGTACCATGTAACCTTTTTAAAAATCTTGACTATGTCAAGTTTCTGCTAGAGGGTCAATGCTGTCATAAAAGTGTACTACAAGCAAAAATTCTGTCAGTTTATTTCTGAATTTTCATAATTAAAGTATTCTTTATGTATGTTGCAGGGAAAAATATTAACTGCAAAAGTATATCGTTTGAGTGCTATGTCATGTCAGAAGTATATGGTAGGTGTTTGGAAACCCAACACAGTTGTTTCTTTCATCATTATGAAACTCACTTTTCTGTAACTCAAAATGAATACCAGAAAAAAAAACATTGTTACAGCATGTCAGATGAATGTAACTCAATTGTGAGCTAAATATGCATTCCTTTAGCTGTCAAGTTTTCATGCTTACAGTCAGACCTCCATGGGCAATTTTCACTTTTTCTAACAAGTAAATGGCCAGATAGTGCAGCTCAGTAAGAAGGTCCTGGGTACTGAAAATATACATGGCTCATATACATGTAAGTAGGTGTTAATTAACAAGGTTCAAAGATAATTTCAGCAATTTTTATCCCAGAGAAATTTCAGATTTGAGCAGTCAAAATATTCTGGTTGATGGCCAAAGATAATCTTCTGTGCTTTACACAGCACATGCATGTAATACACCTAAACAAGGTACTGTCTCCTTTCAGTAACTGTTACCATTCATTATAAACTATGCTCTTTTGGGAGAATCAGGACACAATTTAAAAATAGGATTTGTAGATAAAACTATTTTAATTTCTAGAAGTCAAGTTCCTTTTTATTCTCACTCAGGAGGAAGAATTGGTAAAGAAAACAAACAGCTTTCTCTTTCTAGGTAGGAAGATAAAATAAATACACCAGAAACTAAACTCTTTATAATTTGTGTGATTTTCTCCATGATGTTGCACCCCTATACATGACTCTTGATGGACAAACACAGAGTTTACTGTTTAGGTAAAGGAAGGGAAGGAATCTTGCATGGTATTCCTTCAGATGTCAACCTATTAAGTTACTTCTTGGCAAATTCTGGTGTACTGTCCTTACATGAGTTCCCAGTTGTTTCCAGACAAGTAGCATATCAATCTTCTCTCTCTGCTGAACACCAGTGGCTTCCATAAAATGAATTCACATTTTTAACACATTTCTCTGGCACATTTCCAGGAATATTGAGAGCCTAATGACCAAGCTAACATGAATAAAACTTAAATTTCTCTCTTAAAAATCACAATTAATAAAAAGACAAGAGAAGTTTGGAGTGCACATATTCTTTGGTTTACTCATTAAAACAAAAGGACACAGCAAACAGCAAAAACACTGGCAATTAAATAAACAGCAAATTCTTTATATGCTTCCTAACAAAAAGTCTTTGGCTGTTTGAAATGTATTAACTTCATGCTTTTAAGTATATTACAGTGTCTAGAAAGTCACATTTTTTATCCCCAATGTCAAGGCAGAGAGAAGATGAGAAAAAAAAAAAGGATAAAAGCTAGGAAGAAAAGAAGAAAAAATTATTTAAAATTCCATTTTTCCATTAGTTAAATAGTATATAATACAAAGATAACACTAATTTCTGTTTCTACTTTCATTGTATACAAAGCAAATTAGCTTGTAATTTATTTATCAACTTTGGTGAATTCACATCATCACACACATCAGACTAGTATATCAAATATACTGACTCACATCTTTTTGAAAAGAATTGTGACCCTTCCAAACCCAAATGATCAATTCTACGATTCTACTAGTAGATTTTTAAACACCTTAAGGAATTGCACAGAGAAGTCACTGTGTTTTATTTTATCATAGGCAGAGTTAAAATTCTGTACCACAAAGTTTCTTGGGAATGCTCTTCCCCAGTTCAGCTATCTTCCTGTAGCTTATTCCTCAAATAATCCCCATGTAGTCAAAGGAAGCAAGCACCTGTGCAGGTCTATAAGGATCTCTACTTGGGAGATCCTGCCTTGCAGACAGGAAGTTTTTTACCTCTGAGCTGGAGATGCTCAAGCCTGCTGTTAAGACTTTATGTGACAGCATCACTGATTTTATTTAAAACTCAATGCTTCATAATGACAACACTAGGAAGCTGTTATCTGTGCAGAGAGCAAAAAGACTATAACTGAATCAAATATGTCTATTTTACAAGTAAATGAAAGAAATTACAGAGTGTACCATCACCATGATAGTCTGTTACCAATATTACTGGATTCTGATAGTTTAGAATTAATTCTGTAAATCTATGAAAGATGCGGATTGTCTGACAGCATATTGTTTTGGTTTGTGTATCTATCTTGCAAGACTCTTACTCTACAAGAACCATTCTGTTTGATTGTCTTTATAAAGCTGTTTCTATAGACAAAGCACAGTAAAAAGAGTCATATGCAGTTTTTCTTCCAGATGGACTGTGAATAGCAACATATAGCGCATAGTAAGAAATCAATTAATAAAGATATTTAGGAAAGATTTGTCATAATGTAAAAAAAAACCTCTTTGCATGCTCCCTTATTCCTTCATAAATCAACAGTGTTCCATCTACAAGTAACTCACAGGCAGTCACCTCTAATACAAGTACTTATATGTTCCCTTCATCTAGCATTTTGTTGACACCATCACAAAGTTTCTGCAAATGGGTTTTATAAGGTCCAAAGGGATTGTACAAGGCAGCCAAAAATTCACAATCAGAGAAGTGATCAAACACATTGTTGACGCGTCCATGTGACTTCGCAGTTAGGTGACGCTGAATGATTTCATGAAGGAGCTCTCTACATTCATTTAGCAGTTTGGACAAAAAGTTCCTGTCAAAGGTATAATCCACCTGATGGAAACTGACCACGGTCTTAGCCAGCTGATGAACCTTCTTCTTGAATTTCTCCATCAGTGCTATTTCATCCTTATTAAATTGGTTGTTCCTGTAGAGAATTGCCAATTTGAGAACTATTTTAATGAGGTTTTTGATGATCTTCTCTGCTTCTTTTTTATTTTGTGTATATTCCTTTGTTACTCTGTAAAGCTCATCTAAAACATCACTGCTTGTATCATCGATCAAAGTAGTTGCTATTGATTTGGATACCATTTTTCCAAGGATCTTCTTCTGGGCCTGAATGGCCAGACTTTTGGAGTTGAAGACATCTGTGGCCACTAAGGGAAGAAAAAAGTTTGCAGTCAGTACTTCCAAACAGACAGTCTCTGGAGAGCAAGTTGAGGAATATTTCTATATTTATACATTCATGATAATCTTATTCAGTGTCACAAAAATAAAGCAGTGTAGTTGCAGAAAATCCCCCATATTTAAATCCCTAAAATTCACTTCTCTTTAGGTTTACATTCTTTTAGACTGTTTTACTTTTAAAGAAAAGAAAAAGAAAATACCAACTGAATTTGCTCAGAAATTACTTAGAAGATCTGTCTATATACGGATTGATGGAATTTCAAATTCAGGCAATAAAACTGCTCTATTTGATCAGATGAATCACAAATCTAAGATGATTCTCACATTCATAATGAAAACTGAAATGAAGTTTATCCCAGTGTCATGACAAATAAAAGAGAGACAAAAATCCATGGTCAGCAAACAACACTGGTATTCTCTGGATGGAATCTGAAGATACTGATTTTCAGAAGAAAGCAAGTACAGGTTAACATTTCTATGTCCTATACTTTATGCAGTAAAAGCAAGACATTTACTTTCTAGGGATTGTCATAACAATTGTGAGCATAACCTTTTAAAAATATCTTTCTATGACCAAAGAAGTAGAATCTAGACCACACTTCCACCTCTAAAACTATGTTTGATTGCTCTAATACACCTAATGACTGGTTTGTACTTTCCAAACAGTCGTTCAGGTAAACTTGACTTGTGAAATGTTATCATGTGTTCTGTTGTCAGCAACAGTTTTTTAAAACACATTCCCTTAGCAGCACTCTCTCCATTAAGATACATGTGAGTTCGTGTTTTCAGGTAGATTTGTCTGGGAAATGGCTGCCTTCATGTGCTGCAGCTCTCTTGGAATCTCAGACAGGCAAGGAAGACTACATCTGTTTACATTTACTATACATATGAAAGGTTTGCTTAGCAAACACAGGGACTGGATTTTTTTTTTTTTTTCCTTTTAATGAAAACATCAACTCTGCAGATGTCAGACAGTAAGTCCCTGAATTTGGAAAAGGTTTCCTCTTAACTGCTGGTATGTGGGCAGCTGGGTGTGTTCAGACGCAGGATGCCGCAGGGGTTCCAGCAAATAGAAGAAACTTGTCCTTCAGGACATGAAACACAAATCTGTATTTTTAATTCAAGAGTATCTTTGAGAAACTTAATAACAAGCTCCTTTTTTTATCATCCCATAAACCTTCAAGCAGGTTTGTTTATTAAAACTTTCAGTGCATATCAGTATTTTGTTTTGAAGCATGAAGTGTCTGAGGACATTTTAAAAGATATTTACTACAAGAGGATACTCAAAAAAACCAAAGAACCTCTTGTTAAGTATCTTGGGCAAAGCACTCAAGATCACAAGACAGACACGCTTCTCAACCACGAAGATACAGGAAGACATTAAAGATGCTGAGCAGTCATTCTGAACTGAAAATATTTGATTTGCTTTCTTGTGTTTTAAAAGCTAAAACTGCAATTTATTACTATTACAGTAAAACTAATCCAAGTTTTCCAAAGTGTGATCAAGTATTAGAACTCAACAGCCAATGCTTTACAAAGATCTACCAATGATTTCTTTCCCTTCCAAAACAGGAATATCAATTGTTATTTCATAACTTATTACTTTAAGTCTTCTTATTAATGCTTATGATGTCTTTTTTCTGACACTCCACACAGATATAGATGTTCCTACTAACAGCAGTTACTGTTTCAATGTTATCTTCCAAAAATTTGCAGAGAAAAACTCACATGATAGAATATATCTGTATTTTTAAGCATTTTTTCCCAGGATGCTGTAGGCATTCTTATAAAATAATATCATACTGAAAGCTCCACTGTAATTCTAGCCTTAACAGTTCTATATTTCTAAATTCACATAACTTGTCTCCAGAAAGTCATGCACATACCCAGGTATAAGTCTAATATCATAACCTGCAAGGTATCAATTACAAGAAACTGAAAACATGACAATATGCTAAATACTTTACAGTTTTTCAACCAAAAAACCCCTCTTATATTACATTTTACAAAGTACAGATCACCCTTTGCTAACCAAAACAGGAATTGGTCCATTCAAAAAGCTACTGAACTCTTTATGGCATTTTTCTAATATCTGTCCAAGCTTCTGGGGCTATCTAGCATGGCTTACTTTCTATCTACTTTGTTATAAGTACACCAGAAGTTAGCTTCATTTTCCCTGTGCTGTTACACACAGGGAATTAGAACCTGTGCTGGGTTCTACAATTGCTAAATATGTAAATTTCATACTTCAGTATTCCAGCCAATCCAAAAAAGGAACTTGCTAACTCTTTGTAGTTTATAATCAGAATTTTTCGTCTTCTACCAATGACAGAGAGACTTAAAATGTATTTCATGGCTTGAATAAAACTCCGTTTAAGCAGTAAGATTACAGAGCTTCTTCAGAATGAACACACATACTTCCTTAAATAACAGTAAAACTATTACTTACTTGTTCATCTAATGTAATTGCAGTTTTTATTGCTGACAGCAGAATGTGAAGCAAAATACCCAAGGTGAAGACTAGCCTGTGGCGTATTTATTCTGGTAAATCCAGCACACACTTTATCGTGTGCTTTGAAACATTGTCAGAAGCTATCACAAAGCAAATATGGAGTTTTCCTCCTCGCTGTAAGGGCAGTTCTTCTCAGCTACCTTTCTCTCCTGCCTGCAGTGCTTCATTTTGCTTTGGCACCTCAAAATGCAAAAATTCATCTCAGTGGTTTCACTTCCTTGAAGAGAGAGCTGAAAGGAAATTGCAGCGCTGAGCAAGCAGTGCAATACTGAGGGCTGTTCCTGCCAACTGACAACTGGAACAATTCACAGACAGGGAGGGAGAAGAAAGGTCCTGTGACTCAAGAGGACAGGTGACGTGTCAAGAAGAGGTTAAAACATTAACCTGGTATTTGCAAGTGGAGATGCTCAGTGTATCAGAGGTGCCTGACTCACAGGTGGTGCTGGGGAGGGACAGGCTCCCAACTGAGGGCTGCCAGGCACCCCCTTTCAAACTTCTGACTGCAATTTCAGATACGAGCACCTGAAAATGCACCTTTGTACAACTACTTAGGGATGACTATATGTAGCCACCTTTTGAAAGTGATTACCTAGCTGGCCTGGATGTCTGACCATTCCTCTTGTGTTGCCAGGTTACATCCTTGCACTTTAAACTGTAATAGTGTCATTTCTCTGGTGACCTGCGGGCAATCCCACTAATTTTAAGCATTTCACAGTTTGGTTTACCTCATGACTGCTCTTTATAGCTCCAATTTCTTTCCTCTGCAGTTTTATAATTTACTTTTTTAAAAGGTCATCATCAAAAAATACCCTTTCGAGATAAATGGAATGTCATTTTCTGCACGAACTACACAAATAAGCATGATTATGTACAGTAAAGCCAAGCCTCCATAGAGGAAAGTCCAACAGGAAAGGCTCTCAGAGGAAATCCTGCTTCCATTACTTTGAAATTCACAGGATCAGTCTTGGGAATAATGCAGACATCTGCAAAATCTCCCAATTTATTATATAAATGAGCAAACAAGGTGCTAGAGACAGCCTCCTGTGAAAGCAGTGAGCTTAGCAATTATGAAACTTTTTGATTTTCATAGCCAAGCATACAGTATATGTGTTTAACATGGTATTTAGTGTATTAAAATGAATAAATACTGGACATGTAGAATTCTGGATGTGTTTTTCCCCGAATATTTTACAATACAGAAGTTTTCTTTAAACTGTGGTGGAAGTGTAAACTTTCAGTGAAAATTTATAATTGTGGTTAATAGACTCTCAGGAGACTGCTGCACAAGTACAAGAAGGCTCATAGTTATGGCTGTAATGCTGACTTTTCCCACACATGGAAGCTAGCACACCTCCTTCTGTACTGTGGCAAATTACTACAACACTATTACCACATACCCTATGTCTCAACTTTATTTAAATTATATATATATATACATATATATAAAAGAAAACAAAAAGATAGTATTTGGTAGTATTTTTTCCCCACAAGACAATAATCTACAGTAGGTTCAACATCACTTGCAGTTGAGTGTATGCAATCTCACGTACACTGACGAATACTTGAGTCACAGAGTATTTTTAAATTTCTCATAATGAAGGAGCAGGAAAAAAAAAAAAAGAGTCCAACAAAAAATTACAGTGAACCATCATAAATTCCATGGTCAAGTCAAGAGCTGAGTTTTCTGAGACTCACTGTGTTGATAGAACGGTCGCAAAGGAAGAAAAAAATATGACTGAAACACTGCTCCCTGAGACCCAGTTCTCATTTTAGTGACTGGCACATCATGTGCTGCATGAGTAAGGCCCAAAAATGATGAGGGTTTTTGCGAACAAAAACACTGACATGGGCTTAATAAAGAGAAAGCAATTACTGAGGCCTTCAGGCAGCATTTAAAAGACTATCACATAGCACTGAGAAATGTGGGAATGGACTTCCTGCCATTGGGAACACTGTGTGGATGTGTGTGTTAGCCTCTCTACACAATGTGTGTGAGAACTACAGCTAAAAGCCTGCACATGCCATCCAAGTTTCATGTTCAGACTCCTGTAGTGGAAGAGCACCATTTCCCTGGAGGGAGGCAACTTGAAATCAAGTGGAATTAGTGTTATGCTCTCTGAGTGTATGTGACTATGAGTCATGCACCTCCAAAATCATGAGATTGCCTACATATTAAGGTATAAAAGAATTACTGAATTTTTTTATGGTTTTTTTTTTGCCTTCTGCTTTCTGGGTCTTCACAGGTCTAACCTTGTTTTCAGGAACGGTACAGGCCAGAAATGTAAAATAAAATACATACAGAAGCATAGAAATATATGAATTCATGTATAAATACATAACTTCAGTAAGGTAAAGCTCCAATGGTGATAAACTACAAGAGTTAGTGAACAAACAAGTCCTGAAGTACAGAAGAGTCAGAAATAGTTATAACCCTGTTATCAGGGCTGTAAATATTTTCACAATATACTTATTACAAGACAATATGATTAAGAAACATGAGTGGTAGGATACAGACTATGAATTCTTCAGATATGAACAAGGTAAGTTGATTTTTCTAGCTGCCAAATGATATATATAGCTTCTTCTTAATAATCATTTGAGTGAGTCACAGTTTAAAAAAGGTTTTTTAATGCTGTTTTCCTTTTTCTATTTTAAGAGGAGAGTCAGTGTTTTGATTCTTATCTCAGTGCTTCAAAGTTTCCTGGGTGAAAGGTATGCTAAAATCCTTACAATCCTTCCCAAAATTCTTCTAGAATTCCTTCCCAAAATACAGCAGTTCCCAAGTGGCCACTTCAGCATATTGGCCTACACATTCACAAGCATTTGTTCACTTCTTGGCTTTTCAAAAGCTGATGAAAACTGAGGCTTGTACCAGACACGCAAGACCAGAAATACTCTGAGAGCTTTCACTCCTTCAATCTCAGACACTAGGACTGCAACTTCACAGCAGGCTGAGGGCAGGAGTGGGAAGAGAGAGACCAGGACAGCTATAGAGTTTATTGATAGGAGGATGTCAGCAGGGCACATAGATTGGGCAGGCACCATTAGGCAGTGGAAAACCCAGAGAGCAAATGGCTAAGTGGAGAAGGAGGAATGAAAAAAAACCTCACAGACAAGAGCCCTGTACAGTACTTGCTTCTTTCACATGCACCTCTACTTTTTTAATTCATGTATACAAGGTCCTTATTGGAAGATCAAATATTTTACTTGGCACCTTGTGTTTAAAAAGAGGGATTTATATATGAATACCAATTTTAACTAGAAAACACTTTAAACTAAAATTTTCAATACATACAAAGCATTCTTTCATGAGTAGCATTTGCATACAGTTCTCCTAACAGGTCAAGTAAATTGTACTAAATTCTGTCTTGCCATAATTGTTACCAACTGCGCATACAATGAGAATGTTAATTATTCAAACAATGTGCACTAGTTCTATCTAGCATTCACACTGGAAGATCTTCAAAAGGAAAAACACCTCATTGGAAGCCAAACCTTATGCATGGCAAATATTGCATGAGCAGTCTTACTGGATTTGGAAGTCAGCCATGAGGCTGCAAGTCACTCTGGAGCAACATTTAATCAACCAATTTCAGAAATAAATATGGCTAATGCAGCACTTTTGAAAATACAGAGTATGTCTGATCTGCATACTCATACTGAAAGTGAGCATATATTCATCTGCAGAAACATGGGAAAAATAAAAGAAAAGCCAGCAAACACCATTTTGAACAGCATCTTTTCACTCAATAAAATACTCAGCAAGTCATTGCCAATATGTTTGCAAAACACATGTAATATTGTTATATGCTTCTGGATTTTGCTATTTAATTCTAACATTAGTGTATTAAAATGTCCAAAATATTACAAACTGCAAAAGATGATTCACATTCTAGCTGCAAAAACAAAACCAAACCATTGAAAAACCCATAAAATAAAATACTTTTTTGGTTGAGAGGTTAGAATTGCCAAAAAATGTACCTGAAAGTTACATTTTCTGCTGGGTAGAGCAGCAAGGAATGATGCTATTTCCAATAAGAATGGTGCAGAGTTTTGTAGTCCCATGGGAGCAGTCAGTGCCAACAAGTTATTCTGGTTTTACATGGTTGTGCTTCCCACAGCCAGCCTGTGCATCACATGATACTGTAGCTGATCTAGAAATTTAAAAAAGCCCCCTAAAAGCCATTTTCCCAAAGACCTCTGCATGTATTTTAATAAAAGTGTAGCTGTTACTAAAAAGAAGAAAAAAAAAATCAGATTAACTTCTGATGACTGCTCTCAGAATATTTCAGAATACGCTGGATATTAAACCAAGAAAATGACAGTCACATAGAGCAGTGTCATGAACTTAATTTGGTATTTCAGTCCTCCACCACCATTTGTTATCCTTGTTGGAATGTAACAACTGGTGCAGTGCTGTTAAAGATGCAGCCTGTGTATTTCAGCTGTTGGCCTTTTCAACGTATCAGGTTCCTTTGTATCTACCAGGTGTTCATGCACAGTGAACAGTAATACTGACAAATCTTTTCACAGGAAATAAAGTGTATTTTATGTCATTCTTTCCAGTCAATCAAATGCAGTGCAGGTACTCTATATTTTGTCCATCTAAGAAAAACATACCAAACTGCAGCAAGGCGACAGTGCCAAGCTCCCTAAGCCAAGTGGCACCCATAACTTGAAATTTAAAAAAGTCGTACCTAATTGCTCTTACAATCATCCTGGCAGAACGAGTGTTTTCTCACAAAATCTAAACCCCAAAACACTTAGTTGTAGGCACAGGAACTACATACATATAAAAAAAGAGTTCTTGGCCTAAATGCAGAATGAAAACTCAGAGGCTAGCAGCCCTGGAGAACTTGGAATCCATTGTTGAAAATTAAATTTGACATGGGGGCAAGGGTAGAATTTAAGATTAAGATATTTGGTGCAAAAATACAACGAACTGGAAGCTCCAGACAAGATGCCAATCTGGCATGAGAGGGATAGGGAACACAAGGCAAGTGTCACAACCTGGCCATCAAAATGCAAACTGCAAAGGCCATGTATTTGAATCACATGTAAAGAAAGTCAAAGAAAGTCAAAGCAGAGGATTCAGAGAGTTCAAATGGCACAGAAGTTTGTGAGGGATCTTACAATGTCTTTGATACTAGTTAATAATGTTTTTCCTGTATTTCTAGTTCCGTTTCTCTGTTCTTCTCCCTGTCAATCTATAGCTACACTGTCTGTTTCTTACAGAGAGGATGGAAGTCCCTTGGTATCTGTCTTCCATTTTAATGTTTAAAGTAGGCTGGACCACTACCATTCACTTTATGTGTGTGTATGTGTGTAAATACAGAGATATCTCTGAAGAGATATATAGAGATATATATAAAACTAACTTCTGAGGTACTGAAGACTGCCACAGCTACAGGCCAGCTCCATAAAATCTAGTGATTCACAGGGCTTTCAGTTCTCAGGTGTCTGGTTGGTATATTCATTTCCAATATCAACACTGAAATGTAGAGTATAAAACACAAGAAAATATCCCATCTAAGAATTTTACTTATCAGATATCAGCTGGTCTTTAGGCCTAATATACTAGTGGCACCCTTCATCTCTTTTTCAGTTTTTAATTTTTTACTACTATTTTTCCTCTTTTGTAGCACTAAGGATAAATTTTATGGCAATGCATGGCTGTACAGAGAACATATGCTTTGTCTACCTTCCATACTAGTCACTCATGGTAGCTGCCATGATTATGGAAGACTACACTTCATGGCTAAAATGGTCATTTTCTCTGCACACCTAACATGTTTACTTTCTTCTTCCACAGGGCGCAAAATAAACCAACCCCTGAGTTTTAAGTTCTTTTCCCATTACTTAGTAGCTACAACATGTTTCCTCTGTATCCATACTATAACTACCATGACCTTTATCCAAACATCCAGAATCAAGAGGTTGAGTCTTTTATCTTCTTCCCTTCTCTAGTCTCTCGATGTTAGATCAGAACAGGCTCTCCAAGACCCAGGTACACAGTTTATCTTTCATAGACTTTGCTTTGACTCCTCTTTGTTTCCTCTAGTGCCACCCAAACCTACCATTAAAATATTTGCCTTAACAACACCAAAACTCTCAAACATAAATTAAGACTGTCAGTCTACCTCCCCATTTATCTTACAAGTTTGGTTTTGCTTTCACTAATGTCATTAAGTTCTCGCAGAATATAAAACAGAAGAGAAAAATTAGGTCTTCAATATTGTAAGCAACTTAATCTTCTGTAAAATTGAATCTTTGATTAAACATTATGCCTGACACTATCATTCTCTTTTACATCAGGAAGCAGTATTATTTGGATACAGAACTTCGTTATCTAGCAAAGCAATAGTAATCCTATTTATTTTTAAAGGTCGCAAGTATATTTACTGATAAAAAACTAGACAGCCTCCAGAGGTCCCCTTTCAGCCTCAACTCTTCTCTGATTTGTAAAACCTGCATCTACTTTGTAATTCTCTTCTTGGGGCAAAGCATATGAGACTTGACTGCACTGTTTTTTACAACTGTTGATTGCAGCATAATTTGACAATTTAGCTTCTTTACTCTGCACTGGAATCAAATAACATTTTCAACTAAGCGATGGACAGCACTGATCAGGTAAGAAAGGATATACAGTAGCAAGAAAGGTTGCTGTACCTTGAGATTTCCAAGATTATTACCCACAGTAAGAATAAGGGAATGCAAATTTTATCCAGGAGAAGGAAAGCCCTCAAGTGGTGAACAGAAACACCATCAATCTATAGTTCAAATATTTGCACTGAAATAAAAATATCAATACTTTCTCTTTTCCTCACCATACTGCTGTCCTCTCCTCCCCTGATGCATGGCATCAGGTAGTAAGTCACAACAAAGTGATCAACATTTTAACTGCAAGTTACTGATTTTGATATCAACTGTTTGTTGCAAAGAAAGGTGAGTTTAAACACACATCCAGGATGCAATGTCTTGCATCACAGAATTTAAATCTCTAATTTCCAGCATTGAGGACAAGGCTGTGAGTTTAATGAGGACATCTTACCACAAGACACCAAAGTCAAACTTTATTCCTGCCCCTTCCTGAAGTATCCAGCATTTGTGTTTGTAGATGCTCAAATTTATGATTCCTGGTTTCAAGTTCCAAAAGTAAAGTCTATAACACTATTTCTCAGTGAATGTTTTTAAAATGAATGTTTTTAAGTGAACAGAAACATCCATTCATTTTCTTATTTGCAAGTAGTAAAAACAGCCCTTGGAATCAGTAGCTGAAATATTCACTGGTGTCATCTGCTCACTTCTGTTAATAATGTTAAACCAAAATTTTATTCTTTCTAGAAATAAAATTATCTCTGTAGAATAGTTTTGCAAAGTGGACAAGGCAAAACCATTCCTCATGAAAGCCTCAGGTTTTAAAACAATGGACTTTCTGCATTTTTCGAAGTTTTCTCCACACCTCTTTGAAGTGAATTAAGTGGATGCTTGTCTGTGCATGCACTAAGTCAGTTCTTTATTAATTCCTGTATGAATGTAAATATTTTGGGATAGATTCTTGAGGGTACCACATTCTTAGAGATCCACTGAAATCACAGGGCAGCTAGCAATGCCTTAGCAATGCCTTAGAGAAACTTGCAATTACTGGCCTTTATAGGTATATAAAATCATCTCAGAATATGTCCCTGGAATTTCAGGTTTTAAACCTTTAAAGGATAAATGCTCTCAGATAAAGGAGGTGCTTATTCCCACTTTACTGATATTTATTCTCACTACTGCTAACTGCCAGCAGAAACAAGACTGTCTGCAGATGCTCTGACATTTGTATATTATCTGTCAGACTGAAATGTATGTTTTCCCTACTGCTATGCAAAACAGACTATCTGATCTTTACTAATCAGCAAAGTTACAAACACTGAAACTAAATTCTGCAAAAGGTGGGGAAAAATAAATTAGTTTATACAGTGTGTATACATTCCTCTATATTGCTTCTGCTGAAACAGATCTGTGGGAAGATTTTGAATACAAAGCTCCCCAGCCAACAGCCACCGAGAGATGTGAGCCCTCTACTTCTCACTGCCTGCCAGTCAAGCACTAGAAATGAACCACACACCAGAACTGGGACAGGGAATTAACTGATTACACTGAATCAAATCACAACCCAACTCAGGCAAGGAGTCTTAGGAGTAAGAGCAAAATTTCTGAGAAAACATCCCAAAGTTATGAATGTAGAATGAATATCTCAAAGAACAGATCTCTCAGTTTCTCTCCTTCTCCCTCAAAGTAAGACAGTCTCCAAATGACGACAGGTTTAAGGCTTGTGCTTTTGCTGACAAAATGGTTAAAACAACCAAGTTTTTGGCAGTTGCATTTTATTGCTAACCTCACTGTGTATCCTGTCCTGTAGTCATGACAGAGGCGCGTCCACAAAACAGGAAGTGTACACCTAACATTAAAAATCAAGAGCAACTCATCAAATACAATTATGCAAACCAAGAAACATGAACATCTGTAACTTTCAGATTTCCCATCATAAAAAACCCCTTAGTGTCAATATGTATAAGGCTATTGTTCAGATTAGTGCTACTCATTAATGCAGAACAGCCAGTTAAAGCACTCAAATTTCTTACAAACTCATAAACAGCAATTGCTACTAATAACAGTACTACTGCTGGATACTACTGCAACTATGAAGTATCTAACCAATATGCAAACATGAAAAATGAATGTTTGAATTTGAAAAAAAAGGTAATTTTTGATTTAAAGCCATTATGAAATAGATTAAACCATTTTACCTGCTTCTATTGAGTATGGAAAAATGAAAAAGAGAAATTGTTTCACGAAATAGCATATGAATCTTTCATACCTCCTTAGGAAATGCTCTCCTCTTAGTACATTTTGTAATCTAATTGTAGCAAAAATTACTCTAGAAGTCTGAAATAACACTTGTAATACAGTTTTCATTTACTGACCTGAAGCAGGTCTTACAGGCTGTCACCAGCATGGTTAGGGAGCACCTTATACCAAAGAGGTGTTGAGAGTGTTAGGTTTGATGAAAATAACAATGGTCCTTACCAACGTGTAATTTGTTATTGAATAGTTAAAGAGTAGACAGAGCCAGGCTGTTTTTGAGGATGCACAGCAAAAGAGAAGAAGGCAAGAGACACAAGCATCATCAAGAGGAAGTCTCGTTTGGAATGACCACCTTCATAGCAAGTGTGGCCAAATACTAAAGTACTAGTGAAGTGGTTGCTAGAGAAGTGGTGGTACCACCACTCTCAAAGACACTATCAATGCAACTGGAAAAAGCCTGAGCAACCTCATCTAACTTTGAATTTGGACCCAACTTTAAAGCTGGCTCTGCCTCCACTGGAAGGTTTTGCCCATGACCTCTAGAAATTCCCTAGAGCCTCAGTTAATCTATGATTCTCTCTATCAACTAGATAGCTCAAGGGACTGTATCCTATTTGAAACTAAGCATGTGAACCTTGCAATTCATTTTGGATTAAAAGATTTGATTGCATAAGTATAATTATATTAATGGAATTTTCTCAAAGCAATCTAGCATTCAACCCTACAATCATAGCTAAATTATTAACCTGTTAAGTTTCAGTGATTCTCTGAAGTAATCTATCAGCTATAGCACATGTTTATCCCATGGCCTGAGATCAAATTACCACCTAGCTTCCTCATCTGATCCAGCGGCACAGATTAATAAATACATGAGGTACAAAATGTCCTGCAGAAAACTACTGCATATGGACTTCCAAATGTGTTATACAACAAAAAACCACCAGTTCAACTAATTAAATTCTGAGCCTGTAGGAAAAGCAATCAGAGTGGCCATCTGATCCACTCACAAACAGGTTATCTCAAAGATGACCCTGATGTGGCCAGGAAAATAAAAAAAAAAATCATTCTTTCAGTTTTGAAGGGGAGATGTGCAGAGCTTCTTACAGATTCTTATGCCTTAACAGCCTGAAGTCAGTGCTCTCACTGGTAGATTCAAGGGTCCACATCTCAGTGAAGCCCCAGTAGCTGTGCTACAAACCACAGCAGCTTATGTCCTCACAGCCCTTTATTTCCTGCGTCTTGCTTCATTAAAAGCACTGTTGCCCAAACTTCCAATATGTTGTACTGCACTCTTACTTCCCCTAAAATCTCCCATTGCTTCTTTTTTGTTTAGCTTCTTGGATTTCCTTTTGCCCTTCTATTTCTACCTCTAGCAATGCTTTCTTCATGCATATGTGATATGGTTTTTATAGCACCTGGTCAGTAATAGTCCTTCCGAAACTCTCACAAGCTTATTTATTTGTCCTTTTTTTCCTGAACTAAAGGGATACTTCTTTCCTATCACTCTGTCCTATTAATAATTCTAATTAACTATAGAAGAGATTGCACAAAATACCAAATTGTCAAGCATTGCTATGATTTACAAAGCAGCGTACATGATATATATAGCCAGCAATCTTTTCTTTATCTTTAACAACAGTAAGAATGTTATCTGTGAGATTAAAAAAAAAAAAAGTTTTTAAACTGAGTTATCAAGATCTCTAACACATCCACTGGGGCCAGATGATTCTTGCTTCTGAACTGAACTGTCCAGACTACTGTAACAAAAGGCCCCTGTTTCACTGGTTTTATGAAAATTATTGTTTGGAAAAGGGAGGGTAAGCAAAGAGCAGATTAAACAATGGAAGCCCACATTTTTTAGTCTTTGGGATGAGGCAGAAGGTGAGTCAAATCTGTGGGGTTAAGTATGAATTCCATGCTCTATTTCTACAGTTTGGATTTCCCCATTCACTGTCATAAAATAAAAAACGGTTCTGACAAATGTTAGTTTTGGAATTACTGGGATGGAGAATGACACATTACAGAGTCCCACTGATGTTGTAGATGGAGTAAGTGGACCGTAAAAGCACAAGAGCAGTTGATTTGTTATCGAATTGAACACAATTCTAGGTTGGAAACCATTCACATATGAGAGGTGACTGCAAAATGTCAAAGCAAATCCAGGACTACTTACAGGAGGGAATACTAATTTCTTGAAACAGTGACTGCTCTGTGATTTTATAACCTCTGTGTTGTTCTGAGCTCTAAAAGGAACAAAACAGGTGAGCTCATTCTTCAGTAATCTCATTTGGATTAAAAAAATGCTAATCATGTCTAAAAAAATCTCCAAGCACTTGTAGGAATGCAGTGATCTCTCTCACTCTTGAAATATGGTATTCAAAACTAAGTATGAAAAAGGTGCAATGCAGACTCTCACTTGTTCCCATGTTTGTAGCACAACATCCATTGTTTTACAGGCTATGTATTACATTCACTCTGATATCTTTTACTATTTTACTTTTTCTTTGAGATATTAGGCTTCTCCCCTGTTATTTTTTAAATATACTGCATAAAACCTGTAGAATGAAGATGAAGTTCTCCAGAGCTTTACATAGATTACTGTTTCCCTCTATCAAAGAAATGCATTCACACCACAATAATTTTGATTGGTGTTGCCATGTATTTTAAAAGGTACATTCATGATACACAATTTTAACACAACAGCACTAACATTCACTTCAGATCTCAAAAAAGAATTTAGTCAAATCAAAGCCTGAAACCATTTGGTACCTTCCATGGTGGGTGACATGCCACCACTCAACCTCAGAATGAAATTATACCATGCAGTTAAATGCTATAGTCTTCTTATGGACTTTAACACACAATTTGTTTCATCTGGGGCAAAAGCAATGAAAAGAAGAAAATGTGACAAGGTTATTTATATCATGACAGTTGTTGGAATCTGTAAATGCAATACAGATTGATGCCATACAGACACATGCACATATTTACCACAGCATTGTGGGATACAGATGATTACAGAGACTGTTCTGAAGTTATTGAGCAGCGTGGCGGGAGGAAAAAAACATGTTTCATGTTACCATTCTAATACGGACCATGAAGACATCAAAGGCAAAAGCTGAAAACCCCACATATCCTATATCCAGCAATTAGTATAATATATAGCGGGGTAATGCCTGTCTGCTAGCAATGTCTTTTTATTCTCTGTTCTTGTTAAAAAATTAGATTTTATTTGAGGTCAAATGCTCTACCATTGTTTGATTAATTACAAAAAGAAAATCCTTAGGAGTTTGCCATTTAAAATTGACCTTGATTTTGGGTTTCATTGCAACAGTGGGTATAGTTCATTTTTACAGTAGTAAAGCCTATGATCTAGCCATGTAGATGTTTAAAAATAATCCGCACTAAATCTACTTTTTACAGACATCCCAGTGTTCTCCAACTACTGCAATTCCTTTGTATTAAGCAGCTGAAAATGCAGTACTGCTCAGCATCCGACCATTGGCAGAGCATACACAATGTTTAATGTTATTACTGTACCCTCAACTCTCCTTTTCACTGAGGCTGATCTTCCAACATATGGTCTGGGAGTCACGCCTGGAAGCTACAACTGAACTTCAGAGCTTCTCACAGACCCCTTTACTAGCTCCAGGCCATTTGAGGATCGCTGCATTAAGGAAAGCAGAAAAATCTGCCTATGCTTACAAGCATTAAACCAACATTTTTCATGTAGCCTTGTCCTCCTTTCACTTTTTAACTTCTAGCAGATTAGCCACTGTACCCTTCATCACTAGCTTTGGCCTTGAAAGGTACAGAATCTGGTAAAATACCTATTCTATAACTGTCCAAGTGTACCCTCTACTCCTTTCACAATCAGTCACAGGCCTTTGCCTCCTAATTCCCTGGGTGGAGCATATAGTTTGTGGGTAAATCAGAATTTCACTTTTAGAGTGACATTTAGTCTTGCACCTAAAGGAAAAATCAACAACCTCCCCTTTGGTAAACCACTTAAAAATTATATATCCTCAGTGTCAAAAGACTGAGCCACACATACAGTTTGAATTTGTGAAGCATCCATTTTCTTTATGCAAAAAACAGTTTCTTCATGAAACAGAAAGTTGAAACTTGTTAGTTGAAAGACTCTGACTATTTTATGCTATATACACTGGATCACTACAAATACACAGGTATTTAACTGCATTTTTCAGTATTTTGCACTTCCATAAATGTTCACTCAGACTAGGCAAAGTAGTTTAAAAGCTGCAATTCTTCATTTTTACCTGTTAATCCCAGTTTTCACTCACACTTTTGTCACACATTTTTTAATTGTTCTTTTAAAGATGTGAATATATTACTAGGGATATGTTTACATACTGAAAAATCTTCTCAGTGACATCTGTACCTCATCTTGCCACAATGGTTACTGTTTTATTTTCCATTCTAATACATTAAGAACAAACATCAAAACCCAAATATTCCTCAAGTTAAAAATAACTAATCAAAAATTTTTTTTTTTTCTGTCTCGGACACCTGCTTGAAATGCTTTTTCTTCAGCATGAAAATCCTGGCACCTCAAATTGTTTATGAAGAAATGCACAGAAAGGTAAATTTATTTGATTTTTAAGAATCAGAGTCATCTAAGAAAGTAAGACATTTCTTCAAACAATAAAATCTACATTTCAAATATAGCCAGCTTAGTAAAATTGTCTGGAGCTTCCTGTATGAAACCAGAGGATCTTTCCTGCTATAGCATGCAAGCAGATCTCTACTGCCGTAAAACTGAGGGAGAATGTTCATATATTCATATACTTTTCAAAGTCTCTATAGAGAAATAATTTTTAGACTTCTTCTTTTCAATAAATCTGTCCTACAGAATCTTCTTGGGAAAAAAAAGACAAGCTGCCTTTTAGTTCAGCTGTTCATTTAATAAGAAGAAAAATATAAGGATTATTCTTATCAAAACAGACGCTATCAGGCTCCATTACTTACTAGGTTCTACCAGCATTATTAGCATTAATTTTGATCCAGTGCAAGCAGACTTTTTTGCAAATCAACAAAATCCTCTTTTAAGCAAGTAAACAGACAGATGTCCCTTGTAATGTATATTCAAGTGAAGGAAGTTGTGCAGACTGAAGGGAAAAAAACAGCTGAAACATTCCGAAAAATTCTTGTTTTCACCAAGTACAAAACGTTTAAGTCGCCTTACTGCTTGCTTATCTGTTGGAGTTTTTTAAAGTTGTTTTCCTCAGCCATACTGGACCTCTGTACGCTTGAATGTCCCTAAGGACTACGTGTAACCATGAAACATCAATTCTATTCTGAGAAATCCAGCATACAACCCCACCACTGCCCTGTTCCCTCATCTATATAAACGCTCTTTTGTATATAGGCACTTTCAGGAAATTGCCCTCCTCCTCCCCCCCGCCTTGCTCCCCACTGTCCGAATCTCTCTCACAACCCCCTCCCGATCAACACTAGGGAATAATTGCATTTTTGTTGGAGCACTTCCAGCCCCTCCACACTTTCCACTCCAGAAGCAGCAGCACGCTGTAGCTTTGGCACACTCCTCTCTTTTAACACACACACATATGAACACACATCTCCAGGGAAGTAAGTGGCATTAACCTTATTCCCAAAATAATGACCTTTCACTTCTCCCCCATGCAACTTCCTCTTTCGCTGAAAAATACAGCGTTTCCAAAATGAAAGAAATCTTCCTCTTTCAACATTTGACTACAAGTGTTTTGAAACACTGTTTCTTCCACTTATCCATACTCCACGCGTGAGTAAATTACCATTGCCAAGACAGACATCCCTGGGTGCCAACACTTCGGTCACTTCATATCCTGCAAAATCGGCAGGACTTCGCATAGTTTTGCAAAGGCCTTTCCCTCTCCCCTTTAAATAGCAAAAAGCTAAAGAGAGCAGAAACTCTCCTCCGTGCTCAGAGAAGCAGCCTGCGTTTTTCCTTTCCTGCGCAGAGAAATAGTTAAAACCCGTACCTTCCTTGGGTTCATCGGCTTCCGAACTCATGGTGTCAGGCGAGGGTCTGGGGGCCAGATCAACGCTGACGTGC
>VWYO01025924.1:101041-111998 GCA_013400275.1 Rhadina sibilatrix | reverse complement strand
CCCACCCCCCTCCCCCAAACAAAAAAAAAAAAAAAAAAAAAAAAAAAAAAAAAAAAAAAAAAAAAAAAAAAAAAAAGAGAGAGAGAGAGAGAGAGAGAGAGAGGCTTGGGGTTCTGAGGGGAAAAGTCTACGAATTCAGCAAATCACAACTAACCTACTTGAAAAGGGTCCCGCCCCCTTTCTCAGCTGCACACAGTGACTGAAAAAACAGCACCTTCAGAGGAACCCCGATTTTACTCTCCAGCTGTTGCCTTTTATAAATCTTATTCTCCCCAGTCTGTAGGAAAGGGTGGAGTTTTCACTTGTTGCAGCTTGCCAGCGTGGTATGAGAAAGCAAGCAGGAGAGGCCAAAAAGCCCAGAGTGCAGAGCAGTGTCCTGATTGCGGTGACTGACAAACACACGAGGGCTCCCTTAACTTGCAGGAAAATTATTTTAAATAGTTTTATTTTTAAGCCTAAATCATACATTTCAACACTGTTTGCTATCTGGAATTACTTCTGTACCTCTGTAATTACACTGACTAATACTGGATGACTTAATATGTGCTTAAAGATGAGAAGTAGCAGCCTTCTTTCAGATAGTTCAAACTAAGTAATTTTCTTTCACTCATGCTCAGTGCACGGTGCCATCCACCCTGAGACTATTCACCTCACATTCTAGGAAAAACTATCTGGTTTCTTTGTGCTACAGTTGCCCCACACATATCCCAGAAAAGACTGATATTTTTAACTATTGCACGATACAGTTTTACAGCAAGAGGAGTCTTTCGAAGCCACCTCACAGTTTGCAGTGCGTCACACATGCCTTCAGTGCAAAATCAGGGGGAATTACTTGGAAGCCTATTGTCAATTAGCAGAGCCTCCAGCGAAATCCCTGCTCTAGGTAACCATCTTCCCCTATTTACTCATTTAATGGATTTTTAAAACCTCGCTGGAAACATGACTGCTCTGACAAAAGGAGAGGCGTGGTCTCTCAAGTGAAGGCCTGATGGCACTGCCAGCTCCAACACGCAAATTCCCACCTACCGCTCCCTCAGAGGGTTAAATGCGTGGGCCTGAAGGGCTGTCAGGGTCTCCCGGAGGTAACACCATTAACAGCTATTAACAGTTAGAAAATGTCTTACTGGAGTCAAATAGAAGTAAGTGTATTTCACGGTGAAGTCAGAAAGAGCCAAAGCTGCTCTGCACTGGGGCACAGGGGGAAAAAAAAATAAACTGTTCAGATTTTAACATTCCCTTGTACTCGTTAAGGCTTAAACACAAAGCTGGGAAGACCAGATGTAGGTAGGATGGTCTTGTAAGTAACACACAGAGTATGAATTCTTTACCTACAGCAAAGTTGCTCTGCGGACTGGAGTCAGTAATAATTCAGAATATACAAAGCTACTTCTATCCTATTTGCTGTTATTTTATGATAAGGATTGTCCTTTGCCATGTACTCCTCCCACACCTAGGAAAGACAGATTTCATTTTATTTAAAGGCTTTTTGTGACACTGCCAATTTCTTGTTTTGCAATACACATAATTCCATGGGTTCCCAAAAGATATTCCTTAAGAAGCTAGCTGTCTTCTACAGGCCTTATCATCTGCATCCTTGAAAGCACAGAGAATGAAAATGATTATTACCCTAATTATAACACTGGAGTAGCTAAAGAAGCCACATTTTCAAGGTAAAAAAAGAAAAGAAAAAAAGAAAAAAAGAAATGAAAGTACTAGTTTAGGGTAATTAGAAGATTAAAACCAATCAAAAAACTTCACAGAGAATAGACAAGGAACAGGAAGAAACATAAGGTTAGTCCAGAAGAACTGCAATAGCCTCTGGGGTCCTTTAATCAAAGGAAGTGTTGTAGAGAGATAGGAATATAAGCCAGCATCAAGATCCCTGCTTGACCAGATTTACATATTAGATGGATGCCTTCTGTTACTTTAGATGACAGACACAGAGACACAGTAAGACTTGTGATTAAATGTCAGCAAGTTCTGCAAATTAGGATTTCTCAAATATCTCAGAAACTTTATACCTCACTGGGTAGATAACAAAAATACAGTGATTTTATTTTCTTTCTCCCCCACAGAATCAAAATCACATCTCCTCACGCAGGCCTGTTACTCCTGCATTCAGGGCCTCAATTCAGACTTGAGAAATTGTTTTTCCTTTCGTTTTGGTTGTAAGGCTTCTTAAAAATACATGCACAGGCAGAAAAGACCCCAACCTGGCTAAAGACTGGTTAGGTGTGTAATTTTCTGCTCTCAGGTTCTGCAAGCAGGGACTTGTATTGGCATACAATAATGGGACATTATCACCTTTTTCACAGTCTGCACCCAATCAACTTTGATTATTTTACTTAGAAGGACTGCAAAAGTAATCGAATGAGGCAGGTTAAAATTAAGTAGAGTCTGTGAAAAACAGTGGAGCCCAGGTAACAGATGACACTACATCTACAGGGAAGTGACATTTATCAAAGCATCCAGATTGATCTGGATCCCATGGTGAAAAAAAAGCCTGGAAACCCCAAAATATCCCTCTTTAATGGTAAACTGTGCATGTGATTTGGAATAGGAACAACAACAAAAAAAAGAATTACAAAAATTCTCAAAACATAATTAGTAGGTGCAACTAAACTTCATAGGACAGATTCTCTTACAGAAAAGTACCTTCCTACAAGGAAGGCCTAAAGCTCATCATCCATTTGGACAGACACTGTTGTGGAGGAAAGGCCAGAATTACCAGAGGAAAATGAAATTGTCTGTGTGCAACACACGCACACACACAAAACAAAACACAAACAAACAAACAAACAAAAGCTGACATACTTCAGTGGCTAAAAGCTTACAACCTTCAAAGCTGGGTAAGACAAGGAGAGTATGGTGCTTTCCACCCTTCCCTGCTGAAACAAAAAAACTTCTGGTTTTACTTTGCAAAAAAATTTAGTTAGTTTTGGTTTGGCTTGGCTTTTAACTCATCATCTGTAAATTGTCCTGACTTCTGCTAAACCCTAAGGGAGAGTTACCACAGCAAGAGCAGACTAGAGCTAGGCCCTGGCTTACTACAGTAGTACTTTGGAGTTGTGAAGGGATGGGTCAGCACAACCCCTGTCCAGCTCAAAACCCTGCTTATGTTTTGTGTCACAATCCATACTGAGATGGTTCTCTTTACACAAGGATTTGTTCATTAGGTACAGAAGTTGCAAATCCTATTATGTGTCTTGTAAGTATATAACAGAAATAATATGCATCTTAGTAGCAANAGATAATTAAAAAAAAAAAAAAAAGGTGTTAAAATTGCTGCCAAGAAGACTCTGAAATATCAAAAAAGACTATAATGTTTTGTTTCATAAAAATAGAGGAAGCAGTGCCACTACCAGAAAAGTATCAGCAAGAAGCTTTCAAAAGGAGGCAGCTGCCATGGAAGCAATACTGAATCTTCTACTGCAAGAAAAGCCCTGTATAGCCCTAGAACAGTTCTAGAGAAGGACGCAGTAATGTCACACTTCAGACATTACACATTCATGGGATTTTAAAAAATCCCCCGAACTTCCCCATATTTTGTTAACATAATTAAAGTTGCCTGGTGAATGGCTTCTGCTCTTCCAGAATGTCACATTCAATGAACTGCAAATCTTTAAACTATAAAAAAAATAAGATCTATGCCCAATTACAATTCCTTGACACAGATGATAGTCATCAGTCCCTTTCCCTAAATCAGTTGTGTGTCTTTTGCTAACTGTAACTTACTGAATTATTTGAAGCCACATGGCAGGCCCCTAGAGCAGCTCAGGAGATGTGGATTTCCCACCACACTCCCAACCACGAGGAAAAGGAAAAGTAAACTCTGCATGTCATATGGAATAGGAAGGGCAAAACACAGAATGACAAAATCTCTAAAAACAGAATCCGTAGCCTCAACAAAATTTTGTAAGGCAGATTCTCTTACAGAAAACAAAACTAACTTCCTACAATGACAGGTTAAAACCCACCACACATTTGGACAGATAATGCCACAGAGGGCAGGCCAGAATTCCTAGAGGAAAAATACAAGGAAACCTTTAGCCATTTCTCCTTTTAGCCACAATAAGCTGTTGTACCTATTTCTGATACTAGAAAGTTTGGGTTAACAGATTTTCAGCTTCTGAGGCTCTTCAATGCATGTGGATTATAGATACATGACACAAGGTTTCACACAGAGTAAGGAGAACATTGGATACCATACTGAATCACTCACATATTTTTTTATGTATATGATTTTCAAAATGCACTGGGAAATTATGTGGCACACTTAATGCATTTCACCAATTCTCAAGAGTTTTGACTTTTTCTCAAACTAATGTTCTGAGAGGGAACAAGATGCAAGATCGTTATATTTAAATCTAAGACCTTCCAAGCAGAAAAGAGGGTATCAGGTCTGGTCTGCATACATGTATGGAATCTCCAAACATGCTGCCCTCTCTAAGGGCAACAAGACACTTACACAGTATCTCAGGAAAAAAACCCCAAACAAATAATGGGGGCTTTTTCGTCATAAAAATAAGAGGAAAATTGTTAAATTCAAGTCTGGAATTCATGCTGAGATATCATTAGGAAATCAACTATAGCTATTGCTTCTGAAAGTCATGCCTTAATAACTTGTAGATTTTACCTGAAAGACCTTTTCATAGAAGTTACTGATGGAGTAAGCAGGCAAAGACAGCACTGAGGTGAGCCCTTGACTTGCTCCTTTGCTCCTTTCCTGCATTCCTTCCAGTGTCACTGTAACCTTTTCCTCAGGCAGGCAAATCATAATTGCACTGAGTTTCAAGATGCATGGATTTATAAATCAGGAAATATTTTTGTTTTCTAAAGCTTCTCTATTAGTTCAGACTGGTGGGTGAGCTCTGAGAGCACTGAGATCTTGCAGCACAAAAGCAGGATCTGCTGCCTCTTCCAGCACTGTCCATCTCCTCAGATGCAGAAATCCACCTGCCAAGCTCTCAGGTGCCCAAGGGTGCAGCTCTGACCTGCAGTCTGTGCCTTTGCTGCCACCACACATGGGCACGAAGCTGCACGCAGACATCGCGTGTGCAGGATGGGGCATGGGGAAAGTGTGGAGAGAATGGTACAGTCAGAGAAAAAAAGTGAAGTTTCAGCTTTCTTGCTGAAACAAAGAATTGTATTATGCCCACTTTATCTAAGTTGTTCTGCTTTCAGTTATGCACTTATACAGTTGCAAGCAGACCAAGCAAACTAGGCAAACCAAGAAGTTATTTTAAAGTTATTTCCTAACACAGAGGTAAAGCAACACCATCTGTAGCTGTATTACCTCTGCTATTGCAAAAGAAAACACAATATGCACTATCCGTGAGGTGTGAGCACAGCAAAACCAAATTCCAATTCTTACACAATTCAATTATTTCGGAGGTGGGTTAAAAAAAATCCAACAAAAAACAACCAACTTGATTAGCTATGTGATTTTAATAGCACTGTTTATACAGTTCTCTAAGTAAGATATTAGGTACAATAGCCTATCTGTTGCTTTAGCCATACTTTACAACTGTTTTATCTTCTACACAAACAAGACATACATCAAGATAACATAGACAGTGCTTAGCTTATGATCAGTGTCAAAAATACTGTTTTCAGCAGTATTCAGTGTTTCCATGTAACAGCACAACTCTTAACATCTCAGTTATATATGGTGCAGAATTTTAAGCCAATTTTCTTACACGCACATAAACTATCATATAGTTTTTATCTATCAGGTAGTTTTAGAAAAATTCAGCCCACAAAAGACAGAGAAACAAAATAAACAAAAGAATAGCAGATTGAGCTATAATCCATATCTGCAAAATATGTGTACTCCTCAGTTTGGTCTGATCGTTGCTGCTTGTTAATCCTTAACTTGTTTATTTCCCCTTTGTGCAACAGACTTCAGGCCAATGCAGATTACAATGCAGTGAGCACTTGCAGAAATGCTCACAACACCCCCACCTGTTGGGGAAACCCATGAATGATACTCTAGCGTGTGCTCCTATCATGTGGTTAATAAATTATAGAAGTTAACAATTATAAGTTAACAAATTATAAAAACATGTCATTGTCACCTGATAATTTTACTAGGGGATCACTCAACAGCATTTGCACCATGCTTGGCATCCAGCACTTCATTCTTCTCTTCTCCCCTCCCCATGCTGCCCTCCTTCCCTTTTTCGAGACCTTCCTGTTAAAACATCTGTTCTCCACATGCTACTGGTGTACAAAGTATGTCAGTCCATACTTTCCAAATGGTAAAAGCAAAATATGACAAATTTGGTGCTGAATGAGCCCACACTGCACTGCTGGTGTGGCTCTTCAGAGTGAGCAAAATCTGGGGCTTCACCACAGAGTAAGCTGTATAAAAATCTGTCTGAAGACATCCTTTTGACAACAAACCAGCTGAAGAAGCAGCAGCATAGGATGGATGACAAAGCAATTCACAACAAGCCTACCAAGTGAAGGATGGGAAAAAGCAGCATGTGGGGACAGATCCTGGATTCCATATGGATGCAGTTAAACCTCCCTAACAGAGAGTCCTCACCCCAGCTCTTCTCCCTGACAGAAAATGGATGGAGAGAGGGCAAGAAGATACATGCACAAAAAGTTCCATAAAGTTGAACCTGCTTTATATTGAATGTAACTTTGCTACAACATTTGAAAGTCCCATTTCTGCAATGCCCATGACCACATTTATAAATATTCAGAGATGACAGCACAAGAAGACAATGTGATAGTAACCATCTTGCAAACTGTCGAGACAGCATGCAGTGTGCATGTTGCTATCCCTGTCACAAACATGCTGATATTTTAAATTTCCAAATAGGTACAACAGTTGTGTTTAAACTGTTGTGGACTCAAAAACTCCTGTGGTTAAAAGGTAAGGAAACTCCTTAACTTAGCCTCAAAATGATGCTTTCTTCATAAACTTTAGCTGCATCTCCCATTAATTGTTGGATTATCAGTCACAACACAGTCTCAGCACAGGCCTGGGATGTTGTCTCAGACTGATCCCTACCTTTCAATATCACAATTGTGGGAGTCCAGGGCATTCCTTTGGAAACCCTGGACGAGCAGAGATCTGTACAGGGGGGGTTTAAAACCTGTACAGGGGGGTCTGAGATATGTACAGGGGGGTTGTAGACCCTGGCATAGACCCCAGACAGGCAAGGGCCTCGACTATAGTCCATGGGAAAAGCTACCAACGCTATGGGAGGAATTGCAAGCCCTCAAAGGTAAAAGAAAGTAATAATATTTTCACATTAGGGGTTTTAGAATAGGAATGACCAGAGACAAGATGGAGGATTCTGGGCATTGCCCTAGGGTCTTCTTCTTCTTCGTCTCCATTTTGTGCAGTGGTGATGACATAAAGTAGATTTAGAGGGACTGGGTCAGAGTAAAAGACACCTGTTTAGTGTAAAGTACAGATATTGGTTCATAATTGTAAATAATGTGCACGTAATTTTCTGTATATAAGATGACGAGCTGTGGGCAGGCAGGCAGTTGTCACCTGTTGCCCGCGCTGTCCAGACCCTGGCAGAGCTCAGAGAAAAAGAATTGTGATAAGATAAGATAAAATAAACAAGAAGAGCAACCTTGAAAACGAACATCTAAAGACTCCTCGTCTTTTCTGTGGGTGGCTTGGAGCTCTCCGAAGGACAAAGGGCAAATACAACCCTAATCTCGGGCAAGCAGAGACCCCGAAAAAAATGATCATTATTTGTTACAGAACAGCACGTTGCCAGGGTATAAGACTGCTCTCAGCTCAGAATGGGTTTCACTGGCGTACCTGTTTTTCTTTCAAAATCACTCTGAAAATTCACACACAAAGCAACATCGTGACTTCTGAGATGTGAACTCTGATGTAATTCTGATTTCTTGTCTGTACACATCATGTTGCAAAAACCTGCTAATAATAAGAGGTCTTATTCTAGTCATATGGATACCATAGAGGAACTAACTTATCCAGAAGTTAGCAGTTAGTGAAGACAAGTTTTCAGTGCATAAGCATGCATAAAACAACTTCTCAAGAGCAAACATATCAAATAATATTCAATGGTTTGGCTGTTATCGTCATGGCTTAACCTCAGCTGGCTACTGACCCCCAAGAGCCGCTTGCTCACTCCTACCCAGGGGCAGGGGAGAGAATTGATTGGACGGCCAAAAGTGAGGAAACTTGTGGGTTGAGACACAGACAGTTTAACAGGCAAAGCAAAAGCTGCACACACAAGCAAAGCAGAACAAGGGATTCATTCACCACTTCCCATGGGCAGGGAGGTGTTCAGCCATCTCCAAGACAGCTGTGCTCCATCACAGTGACTTGGGCAGACAAATGTTACCACTCTGAATGTCCCTCTCCTCCTTCTTCCCCTAGCTTTATATGCTGAGTACAACACCTTATGGTGCAGAGTATCCCTGTGGTCAGTTTGGGTCAGTTGTGCTGGCTGCATCCCCTCCCAGCTTCCTCTGCAGCCCCAAACCACTTGCTGGTGGGGTGGGGTGAGGAGCTGAAAAGGTCTGGGCTCTTTGCAAGTGTAAGAACACCCCTGTATTAACGCTGTTTCCAGCAGAAATCCAAAACACTGCCCCCTACTAGGTACTCTGAAGAAAATTACCACAGCCAAAACCAGCACAGCTACCCAGAAAGAGAAGGTAATCAGTGACAGTTCCTGATCGTTTGGGAGTTCATACAGGTTGTGGCAGAAGTTAAAGAAACAGCGTTTTTGAGGGCCTTGCACCAAATCATGCAACATGTACTGACACTGGCTTATAGCACTGTTTCTTCAAATAGCAAACATTTCACTCACTATTTTCACTTTTTTTCCTGTAACAGGACTATACACAAATTGCTCCTGCCAATAGTGCTATGCCAAGCAAAGAGCAGCACTAGAGAGAATGAGACTGTGACCTGCATGAGAAGTAGGAAAAAGCAATTCTCTGGTCTGGTGAAGAGTACAGATGATCAGAGATAGTTTTGTAGTTTGGTCACACAGGAAAATAAGCTTCCCAGCAGTAGTTTATGGTGTAATTCTCATGAGATAATTGTGTTACTATATGAAGTTGCAGCCTTTGCAAAAATAAAAACAAGGCTTGAGAAATCTGAGGGGGAGAGCACCAAAAACATAAATTTGAAAAAATCCCTGCACTGAAAACAGAAATCACACCACAATGTCAGAGTTTCCCCAGGCAAGCAGAGAGAGTCAATGTGAGAACCTGATAGCACCACCAAAGGCTATAAGAAGAGATACTATATGAGATTTGCTCTCAACAAGACATAAGAGGTATTGCCAGATGCTTGAAAAGGGATTATTTTAATTAAAACCAGAAAATCTAATATCACATAGTCAAAACTCAAAAAGAGCTCAAAAACAAGGTGCCTGAAATAGTGTTAAATACACTACATTTTAAACAGTGCTACTGGAGTATATGGCAAATAATGGCTTTTTTTTTTTTTTTTTTTGTTAAGGCATGGCAGTGATGCTGACAGAACAGGAAGCTGAGTATTTTCTTTAAAAAGGGCAAGTTTCTGTTTATATAAAAGTGGTGTACATGTGGGAAAACATATCTGAGTTTGTGAGGGCTATGTTCCAGTCCCAAGCACACAGTCCAAGTGTTTTGCTAATGTGTAACAATCAAACTATGCCCTTTTTCTCCAAGACATCAAAGACATTAATCATGCAAACAGTCAAAACACGACTTGCATATCAAATGAAGAACTTACCTAGATAAAATTTCAAATAATAATAAAAAAACCCTAAAAAATACCTATTTGAACAATCTCCTTTTAGTACAAATTTAATTAAGAGATTAAAAGAGAGATTTAAATGAATATTAAACCTAAGCAGGGTTTGCTCTTTAAAACTGAGTTTAGCTATAGTTTACATTCACAAGCCAGATGTATCTAATTTTATGATATTCCTTCAAATAACCATACTGATTTCTGCTTGCTCCAAATTGACTTTAAATCCGTTTATTATTTGCATAAGGCTTAGACTGAAGCCACAAAGAACCTGGAACCTGGAGGAACACTTGCAAGAGCTGGGGTTTTTTTTGCCTTTTTTTCCCCCAAAAAATATTAGCTCAGACCATGTTGAACAAGTGCTGTAAATTCAATACCAAAAGAAACTCAGGAACTTATCATTTATGAAAGTCTTGGAGGGAAGATTTTCAGCACTTGCTTTCTCCGGTTTATGGTAACATTTTCGTAACTAAATCACACATGAGAAAACAGCACTTCAACATGGTCCAAGTGGGAGTATCTATCTACCGGCAGCACCTTCTTCCTCCTTTTCCTCTCTATTTACCATGTCAGCATAGGCATATGGTGTCCATTTACTGGATATATGTAGCTAACCTTTAATTTGGTTTTTTTGGGGTTTTTTTTTTTTTGGATGGAAGGATTTAAACCACAACTAGATCTCCTTTTTTTTTTTTTCTTTTTCTTTTTCTTTTAAAATATATAATAAATTAATTGCAGCTAAAAGTAAGTATCTCAAAAAGAAGGTTTGGATGATTTTTAATCTAAATATAACCCTGAAAAAATCCACACTTTGCTCATTTTGCCCTCTATTAAGGAAGTTTACATTAGTGAACAATGTTCATGCAAATTTCAAGTGTAAACTCTGGTTAGCATTTCCACATTGTATTAAAAATTCAATATTGGACTTCTATTGATTGCTCTCAGTTACAATTTAAAAAAACCAAACCAACAAAACACATCAGAATTTTGCTGGACTCTGAATGAGTTTATTTCATAGAAGTATGTCTAATGTCTCAATGATTTTATCCACTTTACAGGAAACTCCCACTTCAGCCCTTAGAATACTTTAGTAACAATAACAACACAATTTGTACTCTGGGGCTCAGCCAAACTGAATACCACTTTACAGGGTTATTGCAAGACTTTTAGGAACTATTTCAAGTATTTAGTTAAAAAAAAAAAAAAAAAAAA